>JAWWES010000038.1:7899209-7954540 GCA_035583135.1 Lophotriccus pileatus
AGGTCCCTGACCAGGAATCGAACCTGGGTCTCAGCGGTAACAGCGCTGCGTCTTAACCACTAGACCACCGGGGGCTCTCTTGGTATCAATACTCATCTGACAGTCCATATCTCCTTGGGAGAGGATAAACAATCTCTGAAGTTGGATTTTTCAAGGAAGACCTCATAGATCAGGCATCCAGATCCCAGGGAAATGGGGTGTCAGATTTGCTGTAGAGCCTTTAGAAGCAGTTTTCTTAATGCTTATCTCATTTCTTCCCTCCCCCAAACCTTCTGCCTGGTCTTCACATGAAACTACACGAAGCTGGGGAAAACTGGGAAAAAAGTAAAGGAGAAGTGGAAGGGATTCCTGAGGCCATCAAGCCTGGTCCTAGACCTGTGCACACATGTCAGCATAAAGCCCCATGTGAAATGACTGCAGAAATGAGAGGAAATACTGCAATTCTTTGTCCTTGCCCAACCACAGATCCCCCCCAACAAAGCAAGGAACTCCCCGTTACCTGCGTAGCTCATGAAGTTACTGAAGGGCGTGTTCAGGAAGCTGTGAAAACCACAGGTGTCGTTGCCAGGTCCGGGATCCCCACACAGCTTGTGCTTGGGAGCAGGGTTGGTGTCACTGCAGAGGTCCCCAGTCTCGAAGGAGGGCTCGGTTTCCATGCACGGGTCACTGCAGGAGAGGATCTCTGAGATTCCTCGGAAGACATGATAGAGCCCCAGGCTGTGCCCGATTTCGTGGATCATTGTGTGAGTGTGGCCAGGGATCCCATAGAAGGAGGGATTCAGCACAATGCCACCTGCAAGGGGAAAAGAGAACAGCTTCTAGGTTTGCCTTGTCCCCCTTGGAACTGCAAGGGAAAGGGAAAGGAAGACAATTCCAAGGGCAGATCCACTGGCAGTTCATCGGATCCTTTGCAGCACAGACAACCTTTTGCACGTTACCTGCACAAAGGTTTAATCTCACCCTTAATCTGGAGCTCTAAGGATAAGGATTCATGGGACAAAGCCCAGTGTCCTAAACCAAAAACACGGTGACAATAGGGTCTTTCAACTGAATATTCTCAGTTCGGATTTTTGTTAACTTCGAGGGAAATCCTGCATGAAATTACTTCCTACTGTGCCATTTCAAATAACTTCATGTGCTTAAAGAATGCAATTCTGCTCAAATAAGTGTAAGCAACATATTTGGTACCAGGAGAACTCTCTGTAGATTATTCCACAGGGTAAAGACATAAGAGAAGCCTCCCGATGTCTGAGACACCCTGAAAATTGCAGAAGCTTGCACCAATATTTGCAAATAGCTGGACAAAGACTACAGAGTGAACCCAGGGCTGGGACAGTGTTTGCAGGGCGTTGTGTAGACAGCTCTGAATTAACTGTCAGAAACACGCTCTGCTCATATACTCAGAAAAGCCTGGTTTGATCTGAGCTGAACAGTCCCCTGATGAATATGCATAAGTCTAATGTGTCAAAAAAAAAAAAAAAAAGAAATCCTGAAATGTGATAATTCTGAAAGAACTGCATGGTTGTTAACTGTTTGCAAAGAAAAATAACGGTGGTTGTTTTGTTGTATGAATTATGGGATGTGTAACTAAGCAAATGGTAAATTAGAGAGGCTCTAGAATATATTGAATTAATCATATGAATTGTATTTTTAGCTCAGTTAGTTCTACCTCTGTATTTAAGATATCCTTTATTTTTTCTTTATTCTTTCAACCTCAACTTTTTCAAGCCTTTTATTTAAAACTGTTGGTGTGTATATTGAGTACCTCGAGAAGAGGAGACTGCTTTGTGAAAGTTACAGTGGGATATAAATCCTGGGCATGGTACACTAATAATTTAGTGAAAATGAGGAGAGAAAAGGTTTTGGCAGGAGGAACTTTGTCAGTGACTGTAGTGCAGGGAAGATGAGATCACCGGGTTCTGATGCACCATAGACTCCTCATTCTTATCTGCCTGGAGACCTGGTTGTAATAACTGTGAAATTAGAGGAAAATAAGACCATGAAGATCCTAAAAAGTCATCTAAATTCCACTCTTCAACAACACAGGACCAGTGAGGTCTGTGGGATCCCTCACACACACTGGCCTAACACTTCTTTACAACCCCTGACTGCCCCAGCAGTCAGTGTCAGCACTCAGTATCCTTATGGCTGCAAGGATTTAACTCACATCTCATCTGAATTGATTTTTTGGCAATTTAAGTTCATGACTTCAGGTCCTGCCTCGCACGGATATGAAGAACAGAAGATCCTCCTCCCCTTTCATCAGCTTTTATGGGATTGTCATCACCCCCACTTTAGGCTCTTTTCCTTCAGTCTGAATAACTGTAATCCCTTCAACGTTTCCTTGTAGCTCAACCCTTCTTCCAGACCTCCCTGACTGGTTCTCCTTTGATTTTCCCAGTTGTCTCATGTTTTCCCCCATGAACAATGTCCAAACACAAACCCTACTCCAGATGAAATTTTATCAGTGCTGAAGTGGGAGGAAGGAGCACTTTGGATGTCCTGAAGGGACACACACATGTGTTTATGTGCAAGAGAGAAAACATTTTTCCTTTGAGCACAGGCACGTGGCAAAGGTGAGTCCCATGGGCATGTACTAATAAATAACAGCATTAAAAAAACTAAACAAACCAAAAAAACAAACAAACAGAAAATTTAAATATGTACAAAAAAAGTGAATAAAACCTATCATGCTGCAACATCATGTCTATTATGCCACACGAAGCATCTGCACATCCTTTTCACAGCACTGAACTGCTCCTTCCACTAGTTCTCCACATTCCCAATTAATTACATACAAACCTACCAGGATGCAACCCCACAATATTCCCATGATCCTTGCATCCCTCTCTCTCCCTTTATATAATACATACTCAAATTCTCCACCCAGGTGAAACCATTTACAACCAGAGAGTATCCTGGCATGTTTTGTGGGGGTCTCTATCCCAAAGATAATTCCAGAGTTAGTTTCCCAATGGCAGGAGTATTGGTGAAATTCCAGCAGGATGTGCCTTTCAATAAAGGCTGGGTAAATTGTTCTGGCATTGGAGAACCCTGAGGCAGCTGGAGAGGGAGATTTTATTTTTGCCTTT
This sequence comes from Lophotriccus pileatus, assembly GCA_035583135.1. Classification (NCBI taxonomy): domain Eukaryota; kingdom Metazoa; phylum Chordata; class Aves; order Passeriformes; family Tyrannidae; genus Lophotriccus; species Lophotriccus pileatus. The sequence goes on from JAWWES010000038.1 coordinate 7,902,302, forward strand.
GTTGAAAATTTATATTTTTCACAGCTGTCAAGAGTCTAAATCAATTGCAGTTTTACAGAAAAGATAAACTCCCTCACCCAGACAATCTCTATCCCAGCCTTTAGATCTGCACCACAGGACATATTTCATATTTTTTATTAAGTACATATTGGATTTATAGAAGAGAGTAAAAAAGATTAAAGAGGAATTCTTACAAACCAAGCACAGGTCTGGGAGGGTTATTATGACAGGAAATTATGAGCATTATTTATTTATTTATTTTACTTGTGTTTTGGGTTTTTTTTAATTTATTTTTTTTCCACAGCGAGTCACCTTTAATCTGTCGTCTAATTTTTTTTTCCTTGTGAGATCTTTGGTGTTTGTTTTTTTCTTTTTTTGGTCAATGAACTCTGTCAATACACTGTAGGAGCCGAATTTAAATTGTTTTGCTCAGGCATGATGTTGACAATTAGCTTAACGAAGTGACAGAAGAACTCATCAGGGCTTTGGGCGAGCCCCAGCCCTCTTCAAGAAGGTTGTTCTCCCGCTCTGGAGCTCTCCCCTTGTTCTCCCCTCCCTCCCATGGCAACACCAAGGGAATCTGTGAAAATACTCATTTAGGGAAGGATCACCAGCCATATTCCACTCTGGGCTAATGTTTCCCACCAGCAACCCACACTGTTGCACAACCAGGAGCAGACTTACTGTGGGGCTTAGTGCTGGAGCAGGGGGTTGTGGTGATCCAAAGCGACAGAAATCACATCAGTGTGGGTGCTGGGCAAGGCTGGGGTTAAGATCTATCTTTGTTTTTGCCAGACGTTGCCTTGGGGAGTCATCACTGGTGGGCATTTACAGAACCTTCTGGTTTGGGTGCTGGCAGTAGCAGCCCATGGAGATGGGGCTGTAGGCAAGGCAGAGTGGAAGTGGCTTCATTTCCAGCTGAGCTCAGCAGGAGACTGGATGTGTGTCATTGCCAGGCCTTAGGAAGGGAAGTTTGCTCACACTTCCAGAGCAGCTGCAGAGCTGGATGTTGTAATAAAACATTGACTAACTGAAGGAAGGCAGCCAGTTCCAACTGCTTGGTCTGACCATGGAGCCTCTCTCTGCTATGGAGACAGGAGACTATAAAGACATGTTAGCATCCAGGTTTTGGGGTATTTCTGAGCATGGAAAAGCCTCCCTGACTGATGGCTACAGCTCAACTCTCATTTATTATCTCAGGATAATAAACACTATTTTGCTCTCCTCATTTAGGTGTATATTCATCATATCTTCTTTCATTTAGCTCCACATGGTGTTGGGTAATATAAAAACTGGCTGAAACAGCCTTTCACAAAGACTTGAATTGGCTGAAACTGGACTTCTCTTCCAATCTAGAAAGGTTTGGGCAAGCTGGAGAAATATCTGGAAAACCTCTGAGAATCCCTGCTCATGGAAGATGACCGGATCAACTTTGCAGCCTGGGAGCAGGGGGTGGTTTGTGCAGTTAAGAGGAGCACATATACAGACCCAGTCAGGGCCTTCTGAACCTTTTGAGGCTCATCTGACATTTTGCAAGGAACACGGGTCCAGTGGCACTGCAGGTGGCAATGAGTCACTGGGGAGGCTGCGGAGCTTTGTCTGCATCCCCGGGTTCCAGCAGCCACACTCAGCAACCTGCTTATGAAACACTCAGGGCAGTCTGCAGGGTAGTGAACTCCTTCCAGTTCCACTCAAGTGAGCATTAGAAATACAACCTCTCAGCAGTTTGATCTTCTGCACATTGGTGGAGAAAAACAGCAGCAGGTTTTAAGGACAGTTTGTGAGGAAAGTTAATTGAATGCTTAGTAATGAGCTAAGGATCAGAACGGGACAGGCTGAGGTTAAAGATTCACCTCTGTCTGGCATCCCCACACCTATCCCCCAATCCTCTTTGCAAACTGCTCCCATGGAGTGAATGCCCTGTAAAGTAGCTTCACTTAAAAGGTGAAATACTTTCAGCTTGACATCATCTACAAATACCATAATATGCTTTGGGTTTATAACTAATATTTTCCTGGTTGTGAGCCAGTATCTGGGAATCGTGAAATACTTTTTTTCCCCTGACTATATATTAGAGGAATGATAAGAAATCAGAACAGAGCTTAACACATATTTGTCTTTCCTTCTTAGTGCCTCAAAAGAATGCTTTACAAAGAAGAAACATCTTTATCACTCACCTAGATGCATCAAGGCTTCTTTGTCCCAGGGCCAAGTTGCCACTCCAGCCAGCTCTTCCTCAGAGGAATTGGCAAAGAAAATGTTGAGGTGTGTGGATCCATCCAGTTTGAGTATATTCTTTAGTTCATTGACATCTAAGTATGCCCTGTAGAAAAAGAAAAGCACTTTTTTTCCTAAAGGTGACACAAAAGCAACAAAATATTGAGAAGTGCTGCAATCCAGGCAAAGATCTTACAATATCCTGCGTATCAATCACCCAAAATGTTTTAATAATCCACTCCCAAACTTCGATTACTTTGCATTCACATAGTGAATCTCATCTAACACTTCAGGCCATTGATTAACTAAGGCCACAAAATTCAAGGTAAATACATAAAGCTGTCCACATTCTCAAGATAAGTCTAGGAATCTATTTATTATGAATGTAATTAACCAAATATTATGGTCAGTAAATCTTTTTATACCAGCAGTTACCTTGCACATTTCCTCTAAGCTGTTTGTTATTGTTACCTCTAATTTTCCTTCACAATAACAAGTTTAAAATCCTCAGGCTGACACAAAAAGTAACTCCTTTAGCACCAGTGGCAGTCACTTGTGCCGAGATGGACATGGTCTAACCTTGACATCCCATGGATGGTTGGGAATTGCTATTTCCAGCCAGCAAAGTTTTGCCGAGATGTTTCCTGGTAAGAGAAATGGTACTGTACTACGAACTAAAGGTCCCCCAAAGTGAGTAGCATTTCTTCTTCACTTTTGGGATGCCTGGAGGTTACAGAGCAATTTGCTCACAGGCAAACAAATCAAATCCCTTAATCATGATGCCTGTTGGAAGCACTTTTTTCACTCCTTTAAAGGAGTAGACTTTGTCAATACTGGAATACAGGAGCTACTTGGCAATGTGTAGACCATGGTGCCACACTGCTTTCAGTGGCACCACGATGGTCTAACTCACAGTAAAGCCAGAAAAAGCAAAACATAAGAGTAAGCCCAATGGTTCTCTGTTTCTAGCTCACACTGCCTTTTGATATGAAATGCTGTGATAACAGAAAAGCTAAAAGAGGGTTACCTTGTTCTATATTCAGGTGGGAATAACAGAGACAGATCACACTGAGTCGAGCACAGATGACTAGCTCATAAGGAGAGGACACCATGATGGCACTGAGCAGGTTGATTCCTGCTTCCCAAAGTCCCCCTTTCTTTTTGTGTGTGGTGTGTATAGGGCTCACGTAGCTCTCACAAGCCACACACACTCACAAGCACCAAGTAGGGTTCCCTGCATACTTTAGAAGGCTTTTGTTCCCAGAAGGGTGAAGAAAAAATAGGGGAGTTGGCTCAGCACCAAGATCTTTCTGTCCTTCCCTGGAGGACTCCCCAATGGAAAACACATTCATATTTCCACAACAGCTTCCCCTGCCACTTGCTGAAGTCATTGCCTCCAAAATAGATCATGGCTGGGTGTCCCCAGGCCCTCGCTGACTCATGGAGGAAAACGTGCTCTTTGGGGACACCAGTGGAAGGGGATGTTTCCATTCCATACAGAGTTTATCTTCCAATCCAATGCTGGTGACACCCTGAAGGACAGGTCAGCACTGTGGCCCTTTACACATTTCTCATCTCTTCAGCGTTCCCAACACATCTATGGAAAATACACAGACCTTCTCCTTAGCTCCTCGAGCGTGTCCTGCACTGATCTGCGCAATGCTCTGAAACCCTGCACAATCTACTTCCAGGGTCTTCTTGGTACCTTTGAAAACATCTCCAAACATGGGCTCATATTTAGACACATCCACGAGCAATAGTTTGAAATTACGTGGGACAGCATCTCCAAATGTCAAAGTAAGGGCACTGGGGGAACCCCTGACAGGGGGTGTATGCACAGGATGGCCACGGTGTGTACACCTGCACCCATGGCAGCATCAGTGAAAGACAGTGAGCAACAGGGTAAGGGAGGACGTGGGAGCGATGTGGGAAGAGAGAGAAGTGCAGAAACAGAAGCACTGAGTGTGTCTGAGTGGAACAACGTTTGTGTGTTTGTATCTCAGTGGGAAGGGAAGTCCTGCTGCCCGTGCTGAGACGGCGGCTGTTGACTCTGGATGCAGATGCTTTATGTGTATGCAAATCCCTGTAGGAGTAACTATAACCCAACTCCCCTCCTGAGATTACCATTTTTATCCTCTCTCATTAAAATAATCTAAACTAATATTTCTTTATTCTCAGCTGTCTCTTTGCTTATCGTTTACACAATCTTAAACCCATTTATCTCAGTGCACATTCACAATGACTCTCCCACTTGCATACAGCCCATGTGCTCCAACACCTAGGGCTGTTTTGTACAAGGATTATTACTGCAGAAAACATCCACAGCAGACAGCATTTAACTCATTGGCCACTGATGTCAGTGCTTCACTGAGACTGGACTCAAGCCTTATGTAAATACACCATACCAAGTCTTGGACTTGGGTTTACAGCATTTCTCTGACCACTACTTCTCTGCCAGTCAGGGGAAGGCTGTGTGTGAGCAGAATATAGTCAAGGGGTGGAAGTACAGAATGCTAAGAGGGTTTTTAGCAAAGGATCTGCACGGGAGGAGGTGTAAATAGATCATGTTTGGAAGGAAGCAAACGCAAACCTCTTTGTAAAAGCAGTCAGCAACCCCTAACAGGTAAACACGCTCAAGCCCTCAGCCCAGGCAAATCCCTTGTAAGTGTGTGAACATGTGCCTGCATGTGCAGGAACAGAGGTGTGAGTGTGTAAGTAAGGACTTGGATTGTGCACACACACGAGGCAGCCAAGAGCATGTAAGGAACCAGCGTGTGCGTGTGTGCAAGATAAAAACACGAGCTGGAATTCCATCCTCTCCTTCCTCCCTATGTTTCTAATAACCTCCCATCCCTATCCATCATCGCCACATTCCTACACTCAAGGAGGTATAAATTAACTACTTTTGCAGTTCATGTCCAACTCTGTAGCCGCAGGCAGCAGACCCAACAGTTACCAGGTCAGAATAGTTTTCAGTTATTGCTTTGGACTGGGCTGACTCCCCACTGCTGCCTCGGCTGCTTTGTTATCAGCCCAGACTATCTGACCCAACGCAATCTGCGAGCGCTGCTTACACTTCTCAAGGTTATGTGGGTCCCCTGATAGAGGACATAATGTCTGTCACATGGGCTCGTGCCAAAGGGAGCCAAAGAGCCCAGCCTTTCCAGCACTGCCAAACTCGCATTTCAAAGACATGAGTGCAGTCTTGGAAAGGGATCAAAGCCCTTCCAACTGTCATTAGAATATTTCCTTTATGCATCTCCCCGTGAGTGCCAGCAACATATTTCATAAAATTCATTGGCTCGAGATGGTACCTCCAATATAAACCTGAATGGGGGAACTGTCAGGGCAAGTCTACGTGGAAAACAAAACAAAACCCAAAGCACAACAAAAGACGTGTAATTCCTGTAATGGAAAAAACATACGATGCTGTGAGCGTGCCTTGCTCCAGAAAGCCTAATGAGCCTATTAGTGCATCATAAAAGGCCTCCTTTGCTGGAATCTGTTTTAGACATAGAAATTCTATGGGCTGTTTAAGGCCATTTGGGACACCAAATCATATCAGGGAATGTGCACATTCCCACACAGACCTTTTCATCGACTTATTTGTTCAATGCACAGCTTTGGTTTGCTTTTTTCCTCCACTGCAGTGTAAATAGCCCTCTGAAACTGTTCTGTGCAGCAGCTCACCCTTATCCAGCAAGCCCCAGCCCTCGATCAGTGATTGTGTCCCGCACAGTGCTCCAGTTTCAGTCTAATGGAGTCCTTAGCTCATCCAGCAGCATCTCTCGGCGGCCCTACCCACTCCATCAGTCACCCCAGCCATTATCCTTGTGCCTGGCTCATCTGTCAAACCCATTTCCCGTCCATTTGGGATGTGACAGATCCCCAGGCAGCGAGGTGAGGCCCGTGGGCCACCAGCCCCACCTGCCCATGGGAGCCACTGTGAGGAGCTCCCTTTGCTGCACCTCGGCTCCAAAGCCAAACCCAGCCACAAACCTCTGCTCTGAGCTACAAACACATTTGGTGATGGCTTTTAAACTCAGTTCTAATCGTATTAAATCTGGCCTTGGTGACTAGAGTCGAGCAGTTTTGTTACCAGCCCTTACTGTAAGGAAACAGTTTTCTACTGTTTGCTCTGAGTTATTCTCTATTTGACTTTGTTTCAGTTTTTTTCTTTCAAAGACAAGCATCCCTTTACAGCAAGAAAACAAACAGGGTATTTAAGGGATTATTTGAAGACCCCACCTAAATACAGCATAGGAACTTTGCTATCTGCTCATTATGCAGTATGATCTCCAACTGCCTGATGAGTCTGTCAGGAATTTTCATCCTTAAAAAACCCCAAACAACAACAACCAAACCCAAGAGCATCTCCTGAACTGGGAAGTCAGCCTCAGAATGTCTCCATTTTCAGTGTTGACACACAGTGTCCTTCCCTTTACCTCTAGTGTGTTAAGCATATGGCAGGACAGAGTAAATCTGCTGGAATCACAGGGATTCAGTGCATCATTCTGCTTCCCAAGACTCCTTGTTTCTGCTCTCACAAAAGCTGTCAGCCCAGCCTAAACCATGGTGCAACTTGGCAGACAAGCAGAAAGCTTTTTGGGACAGCCTTGGAACACTTTGCCAGCAACCTGTGACAAATCCACATGTAATTCTCAACATGGTGAGGCTGCAGGTTTGGGTGTTCCCTTTGTCCCTCCAGCTCTCATCCTGGACCCCAGGATTGACACCAATTCCTTAAAGGAGCAAAGAGCACAGCAGTGTGTGGACGGGCACCTACCAAGTGTCTGTCCTGGTCTGTTCTGTCCAAGATTTTAGGGTACAGTGTCCATACAGAGATTTTCAGTATCTGCACTGAACAGCAAGGAATGTCTTTTGAGATAAATTATGTTCTTCCTGAAGATAATGGCAAGAGCCACGACTGCAGCAGCACTGAAAGCTGACCTTGAAATGGGGCCATTTGGCAGATGTGCACAACTGTAATTTAGCTTTTCCCCCTGTGACTTCTCAGTCTTGGGTGGTTAGACATGGAACTCTCCTCTTGGAGAAGCAGTGTTGATGCCAGGGTATAATCTGCCTGTTGCCTTCTGTCAGAGAGTCACAGAAAAACAAGTCTGGAAAGGACGTGCAGAGGCCACCCCATGCCAGCCCTGCACCCCAGGGCTGAGGCATCTCTGACTGTCACACCAAGCTGATTTTTATGTAGCTCACCCTTAAGACCACACACGACAGGGACTCTGCCACTGCCCCAGCAACTGCAGCCTGTGTTTCCAGTCCTTTATGGTCAGGAAGCTTTTTTCTCAAGGTCTACATTATATAGATATGTCTGACTGTGCTGTTCCCCACATTCCCTTCTGCTCTACCAAACCTGTTGCTTATTTGAAAGCTTATTATATCTCCTGTGAAACATCTAATTTTTAGGCTAAGCCCACCTTATTTCCCCAGCCTCTCCCACTGCTTTTATTTATTTTTAATTTATTCTTTATTTCATTTTTTAAGACCTCAAAAGGGGACACAGCCCTCAAGCTGAGAGCTTATCAGTGCCATGTAACTGCCACATTTATCCTGTCTGTCACCTCCAACCTGACGTAAAGACACAGTAGAGATTTAAGACCTCCAAACTTTTCAAACATTTATTTATTGTTTTTTAATCCTAAAGTGTTACAGGTCTATTAAAAACCTGTACAAAAAAGAGAGAAAAAAAAAAAAAAGGACAACCTACAAGTCCTCTTTAGCAGAGGGCCTGCGATAAAATTGTTGTCTGACCTGATGTTAAAGATCTGCTTTGGCTGGCAAATTCAATTTTGCTTCTCATTTCAGACAGATTACCATAAATCATGTGCAGCAGGAAGTGTGCCTCATCTACATTTAGTTTAGTGTTAATTTAAGACACTGCTGTAAGTGTAGTAAAAGTCATGATAATTTATTGATAAAGGTATAAATCTTTCAGTGACTGGGACAGAGCCTGAAATGAAGTGGACCCAGAATATTACAAGTCAAAGGCTTCAGGTCCCAGTTTAGATCCAGATCCTGCCTGTGTTCACACTGAAATCCAAGTGTGGAACTGTAATTCCAACTGCATCCAAACCAGGCAGTCACTGGGTCATGTCCACAAGCATAAATTGCAGGCACTGTCAGCACATGTAGGCTTGGCAGAAAGAATTTTGAAAGAATTTTGGTTTATCCACTGCAGCAAAATGTCCTCTCCAGCCCCCAAACCTGATCTCCTGTTACAAGAAATGAGAAAGGTTTTGGCAAAAAAAAACCCTAATAATGACAAGGATCCAAGAAAAGCCACTTAAGATAATTGTTCAAATATAAATGCAGCTCCTTGGGTAGGTTTGGTAGCCTGTGCTGAACTCTGTGACACTGATAATGCACCAGGTGAGCTGGCTAAAGATGAACAAGGGGGTTTTCCATCAGTGACAAGAACTACAGTCAAGACTGATCCCTAAGCAACACATATCACAAAATAAAAGCCCACATGGCTACAGAAGTCTGAGTGTTCATTGATCCTAGGCTGCCCTTTTCCAAACTGAATTCATTCTACCATTAGGACACTGACTCAGGCTTTACTCACCTTATTAAATAATATTTTAAAATAATATGGAAAGAAATCAAGAGTTTTACTGCACAAAATATGGGAAACCTTTGGGTCTGGGCTTTCTTTATCCTGCAACAGAAACTGAGAGCACCTCCTCACTCAAAACCAGGGAATTTTTACAACTATCCAGTTTTGAGCTTCATTCCATTTGCTTTGAAAAACTGGATGGTCCTAGAGATAAACACATTTCTACTGTAACATTTTGCTCTATAAATCTATAGGACTAAAAGGAAAAACAAAACAACCCATACACAAAGGAAATTATTTGCTAATAAGTTCTAATAATCACTATTATCATCTGTAGAACCCTAATGGCACAATCCTGCTCAGCCCTATCTGACCTCCTCATAAAAGACTTCCAATAAATGATACAGTTTTATTCCATGCAATCACTTAACTTTTGGATGTTGTAAATGCAAAAATCTACTCAACAGGCTGAACCACAGCAACAGGTTGGGATACATTTGATGCCTGGACTCCTCCAAAGTTAGTGTCGGGTCCTGTCCTGGTTTGGTTCCCGTGAGCCTGCACTTTGAGCCAAGCTCTGCTCTCACTGGGCTGCACACAAGTATCAGCACTGCCTGTGAAGTATTTTCTCCAACGTAAATCTAGAGTCAGTCAGAGCAAAATTTGATTCGTGAAGTGCAGTTTCAGGTTCAAATCCAAAATCTCGAAGGAAACCTCAGTTGAAACGACCAATTTTTGCCCAATTTCTGGCCAACTTGCCTTTCTAAGGAGGGAGGCGGGTTTCCTCAGATCTCCACAAGGATTCTCTCAAAAGTTTGCAAATCCTTGCCAAATTCTTCACAAACCTGGGCTCAGATTCAGAAATACAGTGAAAACAGATTTTTTTTTTCCTTCTCCCCTCCCACCCCCCAGCACTTTTGCTGCTGGTTCTGGCTGGGATAAAAAGGAGCAGAGGCTTGGGGAAAAAAAGATGATGCAAAAATTTTCAAATGTCAAACATGTTCTGTCTGAGCTCTGGGCAAAAAGTTGAGGTGGCTGTTCACGTACACAACATTATTTGTTTCCTCTCTTTATCCATCCAGCCTTTACTGCTCAATTCTCACACCCCACTTTATATAACCTTTTTGTAGGTTTAGAGAGAGTTGTAGTTGTTACAGACCATAAATATCTGACCCCTAAGCCTTCTGGTCTTTGCAAGGTCCCTGTCCAAGAGTGGATCGACATTTGAGTTCACTCGTGCAGCAAGAACTGAAAAGTCCCATTTCTTTGCATGACCATAAAAAATTATTAAGCTACACAGAACTCCATAATATACTGCAGAAAATAACCAAGTGCACAGAACTAGGCAAAGATATGCTGGCTGGCCAGCCCTCTGGAATTACAAAGAAAACAAAGGAAAAGCCTTGGCAAAGGGAATTGTGATCTTACTGTACAATTAACTTCTGAGACAGTGAGTAGGATTAAAGGACGGAACATTTCAAGATGCATCTTTTTAAAACAGCAAAGCATTCTGAAGTGTATATGCAGAGTTCACAGACCTTTGAAATCAGCAACACTGGCAGGTTTATTTGTTTTGATTGTCTCTTTTTCTTTCTTTTACTACTTCGGGATTTTTTTTCTCTCCTTTTCAAGACTGGAGCCAAATGACCCATGAGAAATGTACTGTAATTTGCCTCTTATCTATCCCTCATCTCCATCTGATATTCCCTCTGCCCTGGTTACCCTGATGTTTTTCCAGACTCTACAGGCTGAAGCACTGTAACAAGGAGAAAAGTCAAATGATAAAGGACCAAGTGGTGTAAGGATATTTTCAGGAGCCCGTCCTGTTAAAAAGCAGATTTCCTTTGCCACTTTGTGAAAACCTTTTTTGGCTGCAACAAACCTCATTCATGTACATGGGAGAGTTTAAAGCCATATAGGAAGGTGTATACATAAATACATATATATATATATATATATATATATATATATATATATATTAGGCTATATTAACCATCAGTTATACTGCTTGGCACTTGCACAGTGCTTCCCCTGTGGGCCTCAAAACGCTTCCTAAACATGAAAAGAGACATTCCACTCTGGTCAAAGCCCTGACACCAGCCTCTGCACTGCTCCAAACCCCATCCACCCACTGAAGTGATACTGAATCAGAACAAGACCCCTTGTGCTGGGCCTCCCCTCAAGAAACTTCACCATGACTGAAGAAGTCATGGAATGGGCCAACAGAATATTTTTTCTTGTCTTCTGAATGGGAAAAGTGAGATCAAGAAATGGGATAATTTGTTCGAAGTAACACAATCATTCAGTGTGACAGTGAGGATTAGCCACTCGCTCTCTTGAGCCTGCGTTTTCTGATAATATGGATCATCTTTCCATTAAATAAGTGGTGTCTTGTGTTGCTGAGCCTTGAAGTTTTCTGCTGGTGGCCACTAATCCTGTTTTACAAGCCTTCACTCATATTTTACAGTCTTTGACTTGTATTTTACAATCTCCAAAGAAGTCCTGAAGGCCAGTTGCTCCACAGATGGAACATCAGAGGTCTCTGTGATAAACTGGTCCTTCCTGAATCCCTCAACTTCACCTTTTCTGACAACAGCGTAGCACATAAACTTCATAAACAGATACTCCTGAGGAAACAGGACTCTGCTTCCAAGGAGGGAGCACCCACTGTTCTGATAAGATTTGGCATTAACACACCACCTCATCCCAGAGCTTCCAAGGACAACCAACAGATACAGGCACAGCAACCCTGCACAACAGTTCAAGTAAAGGACATTTTGGTTACAGTCACCAGAACAAACCTGATTTTTTTTGAAGACAAGTACTAGAAACCAGGAACGCAGCTTGTCATCACCCCCCTGAATCAGGGCAAGAGTTAGGAAGAGCCTCTGTTAGCCACAGAATCACAGAATGTGCTGAGCTAGAAGGGACCCAAAAGGATCATCAGGTCCAACTCCTGGCTCTGCACGGGAATATCCCCAAGAGTCACTGGTGTGACTCTTTGGGATGGTCCTGTGCAGGGCTAGGAGTCAGACAAGTCAGACTGGAAGTCAGAGATCAAGAGGCAACTTGCGAATTTTTCTTTAATTTTCTTTAATTATAGGATTAACTTGGAGCAACTCTCTACATTAGAGATGTCTAAAAATTTCCACCACTAATACTCAACTCCAGCCTGTCCTTCTCATCTCCATCCTGGGTCAGGCTTGAGGTCACGTTTGCAGCCTGCCCAAACACGTGCCTTGCTGGTGGGACCTGTGGGAGTCATGGTTGGAGTAACCTTGGTTTGGCACTTCTGGAGCACTTTGTGTCCCCTCTTCAGAGTCCATGGAAGCATGGGGTTACCCTATGGAGTGAACGCTGCTCTGTCCTGGGCTCCAGCTCCTGGTGCCATCTGCCCTTGCAGGAGCAACCTCAGGGAGATGGGATGGGTCAGGACCCTGCCTGGGTGGGTTCTGGTGGCTCACCTATCATGGGAATATTTGGGATTTTTAGGAAAGTCAGGGTGGTCAGCACTGGCCATGGGGTGCTCACGTGGCACTGTCCCTGCCGGGTGTGCAGCTGGGACTTTAAGGGGCTGGTCCTTTAGCATCTTTCCCAATTAACACACAGCAAAAAATGCAGGATGGAAAAAGAACAAGATCAAATTCTTTGCTCCTTTCATCTCACTTTTTGACACTAATCCTCCCTGCACATAAACCCCGTGCCACAAAGTGAGATATACATTGTGATTGGAATGAAGAGAGACTTGGAATCCAGCCGACATCAACAACAAAATAAAACAAAATCATATATAACCACGAAGGACCAAGCATGTTTATTGCAGGCCCTTCTGGAGTTGATGGGCCAAAATAACCAGTCCAAATATGCAGCTTGCAAAAGATCACTTTTGCTTTGGAGATGCCGCTTGTTTTCTGCTTTTATTTTTATAACTTGTGGACTTCCAAATCTCATTTCTTTAACCTCCTGGCAGGGCTGTGCATGAAGCTGGTCCTGCTGCTGTGGGCAGATCATCAGTGGGTTATGGTTAGGATAATCCCAATCTTCCTCTTTTCTGAGAAAGAAATTAAAACCTGATTCAAATGAGATTGGTTGAAATTTCTTCTTATTTCATCTTATGCAGAAAAGAGTAGGAGACACCCAAGTGAGATCACAAAGAATGTAGTCTGGTCATAGAGGCTTCAATTCAAGGAAACCAAGAAAAACTTGTGCCCTGGCACTAAAAGCCTCACATTTCCAAAGTTCATGAGATACTTTTTTTTCTCCCTGTCACAACAAAGCACTAATATTTAGCTCTGTTTGGATTCTGGGTTTTTTTTTCCAGGCATATTGATGATTCATACATATAAGTCTTTATCTTCAACAGCAAAGTCTTGAACACACTTTTTTAAGGAAAAAAAAAAACACAACTGAATAGTCTACTACTAAATATTATGAGATCTACAAAAGCTGTTCTTTCTCAGCCGTGAAGAGATTACAAGGAAACCGAAAATGTCAGTCACCGAAACAGAAATTTTACATAAGAACATTCAGCTTTGAAGTTCCCAGAATCCACAGTAAAATTGCCAGGTGACCTGGCAGAAACAACAACACACCTGCAATGAAAATAGTTCAGAGTTGCAGAAAGAAAATACTGTGGACAGGGTGTTTTCTAAATCCAGCAAAACATGGCAGCAACGGCTGTAACAGGCACCAGTAACATAATGAACTCCTTGACATCAAAATCCTGCCTCTCATTTCCCTCTGTTGAGCCAGAGGGAAGCAGGAGGAAAGATGCAAATGTGCCCTTTCCAAACACTCAAGAACTTTCACACTCTCTGGTTTTTAGACCTATGCAGGACCAGCAGCTTCTGCACAGACCCCACAAACCCCATTGTACATGTGTGGATGGTTCTTGAACTGGGGGATGTATCAAGCAGAAAATGTGCTCTGCTCCTTAAATAAGCAGTGGGCAGCAGCCACAGCTCAATGCCCAGGTTATTAGTTGGATGGAAGGACGTTTGGATTTCCTCACATATGGATCTGCTAACACGTGTACCAGAAAACAGGCACTATCAGTGCAAAACATAAGGCTGATTGTAAGTGTTCCCTGGAGGACACACTTCCCAAGACCCTGCTAAATTGGACTGGCAGCTCATGAAACGTGCAGCACTGATCCAGCATGTAACTGTAAACTATAGGAAATCGTACCCATATATTTGGCCTTCAGACATGAGTGCAGAAATTGCCTGTTTTGGCACCACGAGCCTGTGGATCCACTTGAATCAAACCCAGACCTCTAGCAAAAGGACTGTGAGAATGCAAAGATCTGTTTTCCATTGTCAGATGAGAACACAAGAAGGGCAAAACTCTAATTTTCCTTTGTGGCAAATTTCTTGACCGACTTTTGCCCTGAGTGCAACCACTGTGGACAGGCCACACAATTTAATTTGCCCATAAATAACAAACAACATTTGCAACCTCTGTCACTCTGCTTATCTCAACCACACATCAGCTCTTGCCCTGGTTTGCTGCTGTAATTTATTGGTAATGTGTCACCATCGACTGCTACAGGACTTAAGATCTTGACGGCTAAAAACCCAACCCTGCAAAGGATCCAGCAAAACCTGCAGGTTGTCATTTTTGTCCATTTCCACACACATAGACCTCAAATTACAAACCACAGTTATAAAGCCTATGTTAGCATGAAATATCTTGCAGCTCCCTGTCAAAGACAGAGGGGGATTGTTATGAATTCCCTCACTTCCACAACTCAGATGCCAGTGCAGGCACATGCCAAGAACTTTGTAAAAGTTGACATCCTGGCTTAGTTGTGGGGGAAGAGAAGGCATCCTGGAAGCACCTTTTGTATCATCTCCTCATGATGGATTTCTAGATCAAAACAGTGGAAATGCTTCAGGCATTGTTTCCAGATGGAGAGAACTTTGTGTCTGATCAAGATGAGAAGAGCTAAAGATTTTAGCCTGATTTTTTTTAAGACAAAAATCATAGAATCAATAAAGTTGGGAAAGACCTGTGAAATCATCGAGTCCAACCTACGACCAAACACTGCCTTGTCAACCAGACCATGGTACTGAGTGACACATCCAGCCCTTCCTCAAACACCTCCAGGGATAGTGACTCCACCACCTTCCCAGGCAGTCCATTCCAATGTTTAATCACTCTCCATAAGTAAGATACTCTGCAGCAAAAACACATGAACAAATCTATCCCCAGAAATAAATCTATTAGAAGAATTCTGAGTGTTATGAGGAGGGAGCCAGGAACTTCCAACCCTTTTCTGAATCAAATTAGGTGCAGGGGGAGAATCAAACAGCACAGATTTCTTCAGGCAAACTGGGAGAAACACACTCTGATGTGTCTGACGGAGACATTTTACTCTGTGTTTGGAAGTTTATCATGACCGATCAATTCTGGAAGAATTAGTGAGCGCGTTCTGGGTTTTGGCATAGACACAGTCGTGGTAAAAATGCTGGAGGCAAAAGGGAAGTGATTTTCATAATGCTGTGAACTCGTGCCATCAATCCTTACCCAAAACATTTCTTGTACTCACTCTAGTGCAGTGCTGTTCTGCAGGAGCTTTCCCCTTACCTACTGCCCTTTGTCTCAGGAAAGCTCTCTTGACCTCACTCGTGCTCTGGATGTGGAGATCCAAGCCAAGGACCAGAATCTTTGGGAGTTCAATCTTTCTACGGACTTCAAAGAGCTTGGGATGTGTAACTCAGTCCAGACAGAAAGCATAACATACATTTGGAACAACACCATGTACACAAAAATAGGAAAGAGTGAATGACTGTGAAGGAACGCAGCAAGATGGGGAAGCCTGATATGAATTGTGAAGGACATTTAGATACCTATTTTCTGGCCCTAAACTTGGTGCCCTGAATCCTACTGGAAGATCTTACCTTTCCTCCTTCAATTATAAAGACTTTAAGATGTAATTCTCTCAACCAAGCCTATGCTGTGTGTCTTATACCTGTGATGAGCAGATGGCACAACTCATTCCCTAAGGAACTAACTGAGCAATAACTGCAAATAGCCAAATACCCTCAGCTCTCAGTGCAACAACAGTGACACTTCACATTTTGGGAGGGATTAGCATGAAGGCAAAATAAACCCCCTTAACCAGAAATGCCAAGCCCTAACATATTCAGGTGTTTTGAATAATATAAGTATGCAATTCTCAGTATTTCTCGGGCGTGCCTATGTTTGCCTCCCGTTGTGTTTTCCTGGGATTGAAGACAGGAATAGAGCATCATCAAGCTTGTGGAAATCAGGAGATCACAGAAAAATGCTTGTTTTGTAACTGTTCTCAACCACTCTCAACTGCAAACCTAAGCAGTTCAGATATTTGGAAATATTTCCACTCTCTGACACTCACGTGAAGCAAACTAAGCTCTGGCCTTTTCAGTGTCTACCCACATTCTCTAAATGAGTGTAGCATATTTCCTTATTTACATACAATTTTTCACCAGCTAATCTCTCTCTGACTCACTTTTAAAGAAACAAAACAAATTAATTCATTAAGGAAACACAAAGCAACTTAAGGCAAAGCTTTTCAAAATGTAAGGAGGATTTTGATACACACTCTTTACAGCTAGTCAGTGGGTCTTGGCTTGGGAATTTAATTCACTTTTATGCCTTTGGAAGGTGCACAAAAAATGGGTAGGCGATTACAGTGATGGGTCTTTTAAATGATATCATCTGGATCTTATGATATTTAATCAATGTCTGAGTTCTGACTGCAAAAGAAGCTTAAATTGACAGGCTCACTCCTTTCTGCTCCATGCTTACTAGCCTGTCTTCTTCGATATATGAATATAATTTGCAAGTCTGACAAGGCCACCAGTCTCATTACATCATATAATTGAAATTAAAAATGAATCAATAAGCAGAGAGGCAAACTCCTGATCAGCTTCTTCCTGCCACACAACGTGGAATTCTTCACATTTTACCCCTAATCCCACATCTGATCAAACTGAAACATCTTCAGGGTCAGGAATGTCTCCGCTTCCTTTTGGTACTTAATCACATCTCAGAAAAGCTGCATTTTGTGCCTATGTGTCTTATCTTCATCCTTTGTACAATCTGTGCTGTTTAATGCCGAAGAAATAATTCAGCAACATGTTTCATGTGATGGGGCAGGTCCTTAAAGGGGGAGAAATGCTGGCATGGCCCAAGCAACAGATTAAATCCCCTTCTTGGCATATTCATTTTTACTGAGTCTTCCAGTATAATTTCAATGTGGAATTTTCCTGACATAAATCACACAGGTTGCTGTGTCTTCCCCCCTCTTTCCCTCCACACCATGCTGCATAGCTCTGTGTTTTGGTAAATCTCATCTATTAATAGTCGCCCTCTGTGGCTATAAAAAAATACCTCAGTAGTCAAAAGCCAGCCCTTGCAAGGGAACAGCTGCGGATGCCTGAACACACGCAGGACCCGGCATCACACAGCAAAGCCCTTTCCTGGCTCCAAGTCAGAGCAAACCGATTAAACACGGCCATAGTCAAGCTAATGGAAAAGGAGCCCCTTCTCTGCAACACAAAGAGAGAGAGGCCGGCTCTTCCAGGCTGGAGAACATCAGGGTATCTCCATTTTCTCACTGACATTTTTCTTTTTTTCCTTTTTTTAACCAAGCAAACCCCCCCTCCCATGTCTTCCTCGCTTCACCCTTCTGCCAAGTCCCAGTGAAATCTTGCTCTTAAAGAAATAGGATGAAGACGTCATCGCAGCGAGTACCAAAGGTCACAGGGTAAATTTTAAGGTCTAGTCTCCTTTTTTTTTTTTTCTTTTCTTTGATTGATTTAACTGATTAAAGCATTTCTGCTCTTCCTGTGCTTTCAGCAGCATCCTGGGTAACTCAGGGGAAATTCAAACCAACCAGCTGTGATCTGTATTACAAAGTCGAGGCTGAAGATACAACACAAGGATGTTGATGGGGCCATACTGGAAAGGGTGAAAGGAGAGGGATAGTGTCTCCTGGTAAAGTGGCAAAGTGCTTTTATGTGCTGGAATGAGAAATATTCAGCTTAGCAGAGGATACAGTGAGTTCCTCATCCTCTCTAGTGCTGCAGGGTACCAGTCCCATCACAGAGCAGCTGGTTGGTGACAAAGTACCTGACTCCTGATGGCAGGAATCCTCCCTGGATTTCACTTTGAAATTTAATTAAACTTCTCAAAAATTCTCAAGGAGCACTGAGTTTCAGGGATTTCCATGCAAAGTGTGCAATGCCACAGCCATCACAAGGGTGAGCAGAGAAAGGGTACAGGATTCTCAGGTCCTCTGAAAGCCAGTCTTAGGGTGTCCACACTCTTTCATCACCCCTGGGCTGAGGCTGCAGGAACTCACAAACCCAGTGCCACGTAACTTCAGCACTTTTCAGATTTCCCAAGGGACATTTTGCTAAGATAAACCCTCCTTGCAAAGCTGATGGGAATGATCTGTAAAACCAAGAGAGTCTCGAGCTGGGAAAACTAACTACCACAGCTTCTCACTGGAGTCCTCAATTTATTGACACAACAAGGTTATAGCATGAGAAGCAAATTTATTCCATATTATCTACTGGCAGTATAGCTCCAAAGATGCATTTTAAGGCAGGAAAAAGAATTTTATTCTCCAAAGCCTTGTAATTCAACCCTGCTGAAGCTGCCCTCACACAAATCAGCGATGACACATCTTTTCAACATCTAGGGCGAAATTATTTTTAAAAGCACTGCAGGTAATTGCCACTGCTCTCATTCCAAACCACTGCTGTTTCCACTATTTTACCATCACTGATGTAACACAACAAGTGTCAACAGCAAACACGGGCTGCTTCTGCAATTACTGAATTAACGGAAATAATCCATTTCACAACAGACAGCTCACCCATATCAATGGCCAGACCTTTAACTGCAATTTGCAGGAGATGTTGTGTTTCCAAGGTTTGTTATAAAGTACACAAACATCTGGGTACATTCTGAAATAATTGGTCTGCAGGGTGAGGATTTTATTGATCTTTTTCATTGGGGTGGATTGTCCACAAGAGTCTTTAAAACAACTGTAGGAAAAAAAAAATAGCTGAATCTAGTTCTCCTAAGGAATTTCAGAAAGACTCAATTAGGCCAAAACCTCTAATCTTGGTTTCAGTGGGGTCCCTTTTTAGTAGGGGTCCTTCTACCAGGGTCCCTCCTTTAAAAGAAAAAGGAAATTAAAAATGAAAAACAGCACTGGGGAAAAGCTAAGCGTGTACTTCAAACTCACACATGCCAGGAAATTCAGAGTTAAAGGTGAAACTCCACCATAAAGAGTTCCATACTGGAGATATTTCAGGGAACAAACGTAACGTGTTCTGAAATACAAAGACCCAGTAGGGTGCACTAGGTATGGAGTTTCAGCCTTCACTCCAAATTTCCTGGCTTTTTGGAGCTTCATTAGAGTTTCAAACCCCAAACATTTAAGTACTCCAAGAAGTTTCCTCAGTGTAGCTCACCCCGATCCTCCTGGAAGCTGAGAGCAAACACACCGATGGTGTAACCACCCATCCATTATTAATGAACCTGAAAACACTTTCCTGCAAATTTATGCTAATTTGGAGTGCTGAAATTATATGCAAACTAGGTAGTTTCACTTGAGTTACCCCGAGAAACTTCAAAATTGCAAATCTACTCCGAACACATCAGAAGGAGGGGATTTCATTGACCCCAGCAGAGCACGTGCTCCTAATCTTCCTCCACAGTATGTGGGTCCTGCAGTTCCCTGTCAGGCAGGGATGAAATCAAGCAAACACAGAATTGCTTTTGACAGTAGCAGTTTATATTCCTGGTCTGAACACTCTACCCCATTGTGGGATGGGGATATATCCGTCTTCTCCATGAACCTGGAAGAAACACGGCTGTGGCTATCAGCACCATCTGTACAGCATAGCTTTTTAAGACCAAGTTGCAAACACTGAAGCGGTCCCAGCGTATTTCAGTAACCCTGAGAGATCTGTCTGAGGTTCTGCATCACTGCATCTCCTGCAGCTCTGTGGAAATTAT
The DNA here is from genome assembly GCA_035583135.1 of Lophotriccus pileatus. Classification (NCBI taxonomy): domain Eukaryota; kingdom Metazoa; phylum Chordata; class Aves; order Passeriformes; family Tyrannidae; genus Lophotriccus; species Lophotriccus pileatus. The sequence goes on from JAWWES010000038.1 coordinate 7,922,115, forward strand.
GATCATCCTTCTCAAATCACCCGCAAAGAAAGTTTTAGGACTACCTGATGATTTCAGTGGTGTGTCTTGACATGCATCTGATGGAGAGGCCATCACACATAATGTGAAATTGGCCTCATCAGTTGCTCTGCACAAGAGTATCTTAGTGGTGGAGAGGTGCAGAAGTGCTGGGACAGCTCCATACTGTCCTGATCCCAGAGTGTTTGAAGGACAATCGACTCCCTGCAGTTAAGAGAGGATAAACTGAGACATCTACTTGGTTTCCCCACCTGGTTGGTCCTTGTTGAACAGAAAGGCTCTTTACTGTGAGGGGGGTGTGGCCCTGGCCCAGCTTGCCCAGAGAAGCTGTGGCTGCCCCACTCCTGGAAGGGCTCAAAGCCAGGTTGGATGGAGCCTTGACAAACTCCTCATGGCAGGGGGGTTGTAAATACATGATTTTCAAGGTCCCTTCCAACACAAACCATCCTGTGATTCTATGACTATATTCTGTTTCTTCTGTTCAAAACTTGCATCTCTTTTCCCAGACTTTCAATGACATTTGCTGAAGCTGCAGACAAGTCCTCTGTGGCAGAAAGGTATTTTTCTACACAAAAATAAAACTACTTATAGAAACCATTATTTTCCTGACCAATCACACTTAGGGGTTGGCTCTCCTCCATCATTAGTTTGACAGATATCAGGCAAAGAAGACTGAGAGATAGAATGGGAATTGAAAGTGTAACCATTGCACCTGGTTAAGCTTGCCACAGAAATTCCCTGTGCATCTCCCTCGGTGTGAAGGGGGCAACCTCCTGAATTTACAGGAGGTTTCAGCTGCCTTTAATTAAAAATGCCAAGGTCACCTCACAACCACAAATGAAGAGAGGTTGTACACAAACAGATGTGGCAGAAAAACAGGGTGATTAATGCAAGGCCCACAGCACTTGAAGGAGGCAGATGGGACGTGATCAAGCTGTGGGGCTGTGTGCAAGACAGCACAACTCGAATCAATTAATAAAGAGAATAAACCAGCTTATGTGTGTACACTGCTGCACTGCAGAACGTGGGAGGGGATGAGCTCCACTTCGTTTCCTTAAGCAGAGGCTGGTAAGGGGTTGCTGGAGAGCATCCATGGGGCAGCTGGTCCTGGAGGGTGCAGTGGTGCCCAGCAGTGAGGGGAAAATTCAGTCCCTGCCAGATCTGCAGACTCTACACTTGCCAATCTTCCACGTGGGGTTCCAGAGCCAAACGGGTCTGCATTTGCACTGGAGAGTATTATAATACTTTAATCTGTTGTCTCCCACAAGGATTCTTAATGATCTCTGACAGTTTACTCCATAGATTTTATAGGCTCCCTTTATCCCAAGCATCCTGCAGTTCGACCAGACAGTGATCTTTTTCCATAATGGATAATGTCCATGAAAGAAACCATAAGTTCTATGAGTCTTGGGGAAAAAATGTGCTGTGAAAAAAACTGTTGGAAAAGATGAGTGTGGGTCAGGCTAAATGGAGCAAACTCCTACTGTTTCTAGGGTGTGCAATCGTATAGAAATAGTTTCTTTAGCACTGAAGTCCTGTCTGTATCAGAATTCAATACTAGACTTATAAATGTCAGTCGCCTGCATGGGAACAGATGCAACTCCTCCCAGCTGATTAACATCCCTGACATCTGGAACAGAGGACAGAATAAGCAGAGAGAACAGAGGATTTCCTGTTGGGACTTGGCTTTTGGGTGACAACTACCAAGATACCACAGCTCTGTCCTTGACAGCACTACTCTTCACCTTCTAAACAGCCCTGGTAATTAAAGAACTGGACAGTTAACACTGAATCCCTAGACAAAACCTCAGGTATTTGCTCTATGTCTGTCTGATACCTGTGTGAATGCAGCAATCCTTGATGTCAAGAGCTGCACAATGGTCTCTTCGAGGCAGGGGATTAAGTTCTCAAGCTCCCGGAACTGAAGAGCTTTGATGAATTTCTTCTGTTCTTTTTAGTGTTCAGGATTAAGTGGAAATTAGTCCTTTATTAGGAATCAAGGAGTATTTCTTACAACTCTGGCTCCTGGAAAAGGGCATTCGGTGTGCCCCCCTCCTCCAGGGCAAGTTGACCATATTTTTCAAGTAAACCTCATGAAGAGATTTCCAGCAGAAGAGAAGGAAAAAGAGGTAAGAGGCTGATCTAATACTCCATAGAAGAGCCCTGGAGAGCAGCCATAGTTCAGTTACCTGTTCAAGGCTGCCCAGACCTGTGGATTAGCCACCACCTCCTCCTTCTAATGCCACTGCTGGAGCCTGCATGCCACAGCACGGTGTGTGCTTCATGCATCCCCTGCTGCTCAAAACCACTATGGAAATGCCTACAAATTGTTCAAATGTCTATTCAGAGTCTAATTTACATATGCCTGGAATGTGCAAACTGATGTGACGCAACCTGAGCTTTGCTGAACTGCCCAATAAAGGTGTTGGAAAAGGCCACAGAAGACGGTGAGGCCGGTGGGGCATTGAACTTAGCTCTTGGAGGATTGGAACTAGATGATCCCTTCCTATCCAAACCATTCTGTGATTCCTTGGTTTGGTGTCACCCTGAGTTTGCAGGCAGGTGCTTCAGATAGACCAGAACTTGTACAGCTCATCCCTGCCCCTGATTTAGGCAGAGCTGAAGGGCTGGGAGAGCCTTCAGGGCACACATGCGGATGTTGAGAAAGACTGTGCCCGGGTCAGTTATTCTGAGGGGATTTCCAGCAAGTATTCAGGAGGTTGAATGAATCCAGCTAGTTTGAAGAGACTGCAGGGGCTTTTACTGCTTCAGGAATTTCATCAGCATTTTCCTAAGAAGGCATCAAGGGGAATTGCTTCCTTATCTGTCTGTGCGATCCTGTGGTGAAGCCTGATGTGCAAACCCACTATTACATAAAAGGAACAGCTCAGTTAACCATAGGATGGTGCAAGAACTCACCACATCAAGTGGCACTTACTGAGCATGATTTCCTATGATCCCTTGCTGTTCGTTTCAAGTCTTTTTGGAAAGCAGCCCTGGTAGGTGTCATGAGCTCAAAGCCTTCCCTCTTTTGTAACCAGCAATATACCAAATAACACAAGGAATGTGTCTTTTTGGCAAGTGTGTCTATCCTTGCTCCTTCCCTTTGTGTTGGGACAGACTGTATGATCTTAGCATGTTCTAATTTCCCAGAATTGCAGAAAAGTGGAACAATATTTGTAAATCTTCTGCTGGGACAAAATACATTTTGTCCCTCCCTCATGAAATTAATAAAAAGAAGACAGGCAGATATTCTTGGATAAAGCCTGCTGTGTGGCTAATGATAACCAGTCCTTTGTTTTTTCCCTGCAGGCTATTAAAACAGAGGAGAGATGATCTAGTTGGTACCACAATGTTTATGGCTTTTCTGCAGAGCAGCTCCAAGAGCAGAGCCCTTATTCTCAGTGTTGTCTCTCTGGAAAACTTAAATGTACTTCAACCTCAACGCACCAACATCCCCACTGTCTGGCTATGGCACAGAACATCAGCTTTTTGGAGGAAAATATTTTTTGGAGAGGTGCCACAAAGAGAGGCTGGAAACAACAAAAAAACCCAACCAGCTCTGCTGCTGGGATCAGCTTTAAAAGTCCCCACAGTTGTACCACAGCAGTGACTAAAGTACCATCAAAGCACCTGAGCTCTCTTTGTCCAAGGTGCCAAAAGGATCACAAGAAACTTGTGACACCGATCAGAGGTGTCTTGGAATTGTTCCAGTGGTATCTCTTAGTCAGAAAGCATCCACAGGCTGTATCTACTTATGGCAACTTTGTCCCGGGATGGAGCCTGGGACTGAGACAATCAGAAGGAGGAAAGTAGCTGGAGACAGATACATCATCTTTTGGGGATGAAGAGGCACTGAGGAGGGTTCCTGTTTATAACAGCATCAATCAAGCATTAGCACTTTTTGGTTGGTTCCAAAGGACAAAAGCACTTTGGGAATAAACTGTGCCTGGTGAACAGCTGGCTACAACTGTTGACACTGAGGGTGTGGAAGGAACAAACCCAGCAGTGCCTGAAGGCTCCCACAGTACCGAGGATGACTCTGAAGAGCCTTTACAGCACAAAGTTCAGGAAACTTTTTATTGGTACCATTTAATCTTCCTTTCCTGCCTTTCCTCACCAGAGTGAAGGATCTTTTCCCTTTCTTCTGCTATTGTTAGACTGAACTTTGGCAGAGGAAATACCTGGAATTTGATGTGAGGTCTCCGTGGCTGTGGAGTTGTCTTCAGTGCTGTGATGCAAGGCCTGCACCAGAGGGGACTGAGGACTCTGTGCCACTGAAAGTGATGACAAGGTGGGCTGGTGATGCAAAGTGGGCCCAGATGGTGCCGACTGGATTTTGACTTAGTCACTGATTGACAAGGAAATCTCTCTCTCAGGAGATGATGCTGATGGCAATCCCAAAGCCAAACATAGGGTTTGAACCTTCACCTTTGTAGTCAGTGAAGACTTTGCCAAAGTCACTGCCCTAAACCTGTATTTGTTGACTTAAATACCCAAAGCAGTGTCACTCAGCCTTACAAACCTCACTGATACATCCACAGACCTAAGTCCTCTATTTTGCCATCCTCAGAGCAAACAGCCATCACAGAGGGGGGTTTGAGCTCATTCCAAGCACCTTGGCCACCAAATAAAGGCTCAGAGAGATGGAATATCTTCTACTGCCCTCCATGGTTTCATTGCCAGGGATCAAAGTGTCCATGCAAAGCCAAATCAGTGAAATCTGACTGTTGCAAAAAGATCTTTGGAGCATCTGTGGATCTTCTCAGGCTCTACACTGTGGAATAGGACCTTCAGGCCTCCCTCACTATTGCAAGGCAAGAAGAGTTTTTTCTCGAGTCACAATGAGCGTGTAGAAGATCTGCAAGCTCAGTGCCATGAGATGCAAACCCTCCAGACAAGCTCAGCAAGGTGGTTGTCTCCAAAAGGGATCTAAAACTGTATAAAAAGAGACTATGTGGTGTTAAGGTAACTTCAGATTTTGGAACTTGTTTTCTTGCTTGGGCTTGTGCAAGCACAGTCTGTGCAGCAAAAAGGCCTCATTTGTAATAGAAACCCCTCTGTACATCAGAATAACATTAAGACACAGTCTTAGATCTGTTAAGTATAATTTACAAGGCTTTTCTTGTTTCATTTTATATGGGTATTATGCTGGTCACAGGACAAGTGATAAAAGGGTACTATCAGATTAAAAATAATGTATTTTCCTAAAAATTGTCCTAGTTGTTATAACTAACACCTCGAGTTCTCAGAACTACAGTGTTAAAACAATCCAATTTGCATTATGCCTTTGATGATATTTCCTTGGTTGTGTTCCTCTCCAGTTGAACAGTATTAAAAGATTTGTATTTTTCCTTTCAATATTTTTAAGCATTAATATTTAAAGTATCTTCTCATCTGAGCTTTATTCATTGGTAACTGACTGAAGTCAAGCTGAGTTAGAAGGACTTTTTTTTAAAAAACAACCTCACTGAGCTAAAAAAAAAACATGGAAAGGAAGCTTTTCTTTGCAGCTTAATTATGTGTATTTAAAGCTCCAGTAGAGCTGATAATGTTGTTTAAAAACTTCTCTCTACTAAGGAAGCTATAAATATATTCTGAAATGCTGTAATGGAAGGGACTCCAGAACAGCTCATACTTTCCTTATTAACCTGAACTTTAGTGTTGATAACATTGTGTGTTCTGACCATTTCGAGGTTTCCCCTTTATTACTTCATGAACTACCCTAAAAAAACTATAATATGGAATACAGACAACAGAATTTCAGCTTTAACCTCCATCTTTTCTGTGTTTATATTTTTAACTCATTCACAGGTAACACTTTATTACTTAAACACATAAATTTATCTGAAGCTGGAGTAATTGTAGGCACGTGGAACTCAACTGACACAAGTTATTCAAGGATGCCACTCTTCAAACTAAAACACAAGGAGGCCTTAGCTGAGGAGCTCAGGATTTTGTCAACTCACATCCACCCACAGAAAGTTGTCCTGGCATTTGCAAGGAAGCTGCATCACCCCTGTTTTCATATACCAGCAAAAAGGGGCACAGAAGAGTTCCAGTGCCCACCCAATGTGTGCAACAGCACTGCCAGGAACCTGGAACCCACCTCCCTCCTCACAAGCTACAGACTCAGCTGCCCCTCCAAGCAGTGCTTACAGAAAGCTCTGCACAGAGCACGAAGATATAGAATTACCTACCTACCTTCAAAGGAGCCCTATAGAATTTAAGTCTACCTAAGAGTATTCATGTTCTGTTCCATGCCTGAGGGGCTCTTCCCTCTCCAAATACACACGAGCTTTCTATGACATCCAATCCCCACTCCTAAGAGTCTGTGGTTAAAATAAACTTTACAATGCTACAATATACTGTTCATAGCCAACAACTAATGGGTCTCTCAAAGCTGGCTGCTTCAGTCACAGATTCATGGAATATTCTGACTTGGAAGGGACCCACAAAGATCATCGAGTCCAGCTCTTAACTGAGCGGCCCATACAGGGAATTGAACCCGTGACCTTGGCATTATTAGCACCAAGTTTTAACCAAGTGAGCTAATTTCACAGTCTTTAGCACATAATTTCTTTAGATGCTGCTGAGACTATTATTGAGATTGCATTTGAATAACTGTAATGTGAGCCAAACACTAAGAAAAAAAAAAAAATCATTACAAACTCCAAAACCCATAACAGCAACAGCACAAGGGTTCAACAGCCAGCAGGCATATCAATACCGAGACAGACATTCATCAATACGATCATTAAAAAAAAAGCTCATTTAAGAAATCGCCTACCTGTAAGGAGAATATGGGTCAAAGCAGGTCTTGGTGACTTCTGTTATCTCCGGGTTACAGCATTCCCCCCCATCGAAGTTGTACCTCTCGTAATTACAATCCATGTCACACACCCCGTTCTGCTTCTTCTTGTTGAAGAGCGTGTGCCGCACGTGCCTGCAGTCCCCGCCGTCGTACCCGGTCAAGGTGTGGTTGCACTCAGGGTCGCAGTTCTCATCCCCGATCTTGCTGATGTCGCAGTTGGCCAGGATGAGTCGGTGGCGGAGCGAAGAGTTCTTCACCTCCAGCACCTCCAGCTCCCAGGTGATGTTGTAGCGGCTGAACGCCTCGTTCAGGTGCTGGTGCTGGAACTCTATCTGCTGCTGGCTGACGGTGGGGTTCTGGTGTTTGTTGTCGTAGAGGTTCACCACGCGGTACCGCACGATTTTGTTGCGGCGGAAACGGGGCAGCTTGTTGTAGCTGGCGATGACGTCGGTGTTGTCGCAGACCGTCTGCCCACAGAGAGGAGGGTCCAGGCTGGTGTCCAGCAAGTAGCCGTGGTGGTAGCTGAACTTGATCTGGGGACTGCTGCCATCCTTCATGGGAGACCAGTTGCTTTTCACATTCAGTAAACTGTCTTGAAGGACTAGCTGAGGTAGGGGCGTGTCTTGCCTATGAACCGCCTGGTCCATGTCCAACAAGATCTCCTTTTGAGACCGGGCTGTCCTCCAGAGGCTGAAGTGCTCCACGTAACCCCGATAGTTCTGGTTCAGGGCGTTCCCTCCGAGCATGAGCACCTTGCACTTCAAGGTCAGGGGGCTGAAGATGCTGCCCACCTGCTCCCCGCTCGTGGCCACCTGGGCGCCGTTCACGTAGAGTCTCATCAGGCGCCCGTCGTAGGTGGCAGCCAGGTGCACCCACTGGTTGGGGAGGTAGCTGCGATGTGCTGCGATGGTGGTCACTTTGCGAGCACGGTCCGTCTTCAGGGAGAAGAAATAGCGGGGGTCTCTGTTCCCCTGGTCACTGATGGTGTTAATCCCCAGGACCCATCCTCGGTCGCGGGAGGTGTAAGAACATTTGTCATACAGTCCTGCGCGCCCCCCAAAGAAAAAGAAAGGTGAATAAATAAGGATGACAGAGTGAAGGCGTTAGTCTTTAAATTGTATAAATATATCTCTCTAAATGTATATACACACACTCACCTACATCTGTTAGACAGTTGGTGCACTAGAAAGACTTTAAATCATCTGGTGCACGATTGTGGGAGGTCATGTTAAGATTTCCTATTAAAGGTCAAGATTTGCCAGTGAAGTGTACAAATGGGATTCCCCTTTCCTAACCAAAGCCCAAAACTCCTCTGCAAATTCCTCTCAGGAAAATGTTGGACTATGCATTTGCTTCTTACCTTCCCTCAAAGCCATACGTCAGTGCTTGAGAACAACAACGTTCTTGACAAGCAATCCCTGCTGATGTCACTCATACTTCAGACCCATAACCCTGTATCTAATAAGGTCCACAGGAGAAATAAGTATAAAATCCAAATACTGCACACTTTGAGAAACACTGAGCAGCTGCGATAATCTTGATGGGTTCAAGCACACAGATTCTACACAGAGTGAATGGGATGTGTCCAGGTTACCTTCAAAGTCCTACCCAACAAAACCAGTAAGGAAATGGCATACAATGGTAGGCTGGATGTACAGAAGAGGGTATACACCACGCTGGGAAAGGGCAAGAAACATGCACAGATGGACACAGGCATTCAGAAAGATTCCTGCTCCCTCACATGCACAACTTCCTATCAACTTCATATGCCACATGGAATATACTCTAATGATTTTTCCCATAGGCCCAGAGTAGTTGTGGCTGCCCCATTCCTGGAAGTGTCCAAGGTCAGATTGGATGGAGCTCTGAGCAACCCAGGCTACTGGAAGGTGTCCCTGCCTATGGCAGAGGGGTTGGAACAAGATGATCTTTAAGACCCCTTCCAGCCCAACCCATTCTATGACTATAGACAAAGTGTGGATCCACACCCAAAGCGCTCTCAACCAGTCTTCAGACAGCTCCAAGGAGTGGGAAGAGCTCACTCCTGCTCAATTTGGGACATGAAGTTCTGCAAGTTAGAGATACATTCCCATCTTTCAGTTCTCCACGGCCCAGGGCTGCAGGGACACCCCTCAACCGATAACTTAATCATCGGAGCTTTCAGCACCAAACGGCCTCTCTGCTATCAGCACATAGAAAACAATCCTTCCCCCAAGCCTCCTCTTCCAAAAGCCTAAAGGAAAATCATAAATCCCTGACAATTCAGTCCTCATGAAAAGACTAAATATCCCCTTACCTCACCCCTGCACCCCTAACCCTCCCCACACTACAACCAAATAACATCTTCTGCTTCTGACTAAGTTGCTCAACAGCCATCTGTTAACAATCACTCATTAGCAGTGCAGTCTTGTCTAGTATCAACAGAGCAAAGGTTACAGGAGCATTCACTGTATTTTTCCTCCCCTCTCCCAGCACCCACCTTCCCCTTCTCCTCACACCCTTCCCCTCTCCTCCTCCTCCCTCCCCTGTAAAAAAAAAAAAAGAACAACTCTTCTGATGGGAAAGTTAAAAACATTTAAACGGGCCTTTTTTTCTGCACGCTGGTATTTTGCTAGGGACTCTGAGCTCCCCCTTTTCCTGTTTCCTTTGGAAGAGAGATCCCAAGGTTCGGAAGGTAATGTGTTTATTCATCTGTAGGGCGCACTCAGTTCAAAACCTTTTCAAGACCAGCTTCTGGTTTAAACTTCTACTTCTGATCACGAGAAAGGAGAGGAGGAGAACCAGGGAAGGAAAAAACAAATGTGCTAAAAAAAATGACATTTGCTGGGATGGATATTTACCCGAGAAACTCGTGATATTATGAGAGCCAAAGCTACCAATAACCTTCTGGAGTCTATTCTTTAAGTGTTTTCAAATTTTTCTTTATGGAATAAATACTTTCACAAAGCATTCATTTTCAGATGTATGAGAGCCCATAAAAGTCTGTATTTTTATGAATCTCAAATGAAGGTATTGTCCAACGATAGTGGGTGGATAATACTGCAATGAATAAGAAGACAGCTGGCAAGACAAGTCCCTCTCCCAAATAAGTCATAAAAATCTCAACTTATTACAATAAGACCATTAGAGCTGGTCAGGCGTTTTGTAAGAGAGTTTTCTTTTGCCTGACAAGATATGCCAAAATGGTGAGAGCAGCAAAAGTGATGCAGAAATTGGGTCTGAGAAGCTGCTTGTCTTCAGCAGGGGAACCTCAGGGACTCCCTTGGCTGTTTTGACCAAAGCACGGAAGGTCAACTGATCCCAATCCTCTCCTGCCACCTTTGCCACCCAGAATCCAAATCCTCCAGGCGTGTGGACCACAGGTCAGCTGCACACACAGAAGCTGTTCCACCTGTTTCTTCAGGCATCCAAGATCCCCATGGCTGGACAGACATCTGGAAGTCCTGGAACAGATCTCCAGCTCCAGGGAAGTCCACCAAAAAGCCTTTTACGGTCAGCATTTTTTTGCTCTTTGCACTGACTGGGGCCTAGAAACATTCCCCCAAAGAACCAGTAAATTATTACGGACTGCAAATCCAGTTTCCCAGCCAGCATTAAAGAACATCTTCCTCTCTCTGAAGTGCTGCATGATGCTGGTGATTGACCTTGGAACAGATGGAGCTGCTGGAGGAATACTAGTAGCAATCCTCCCTTGCCTTTGAGCCTTTAAACCCCGATGTGATGCAACGTGTCTTGAGTTTGGCTCAAACAGCTGCCATCAATTCAAGATTTACAGGGAGCCAAAGGAGGGCAGAAAAAGAAAAAAAAAACAGTGACAATAGGGACACCACTGAACATGCCAGTATGAAAGCTGCTGAACTAAAACACTCTACTATTCCAGTTCCTTGCATTTTCTGGTTTAGGGCAAAGGTCATTACTGAATCCATATGCCACGTACAGTATTCTTTTCTCAAACTTTTACTATTGCAGACATCCAACTCTTGATGAAAAGATGGATTGAACGCAATCCTTTCAGCAGCAAGAGTTGTTTTATTCTTAAGAGAAAGGGGAAAAAAAAAAAGTAAGAAAAGGGATAAGAAAACCACATTCTCTTGTGCTGGGATAAGAAACCCAACTCCCTTGCATGTTGTGCCTGTTCTTTATGACCCTCTTTTGCTTGAATGCTGTACCTACTTTCCCAATCCTTCGCTTTACTTTTGGCTTCAGACTAAGGATCCTCTGGCTAAGGGAGTGTCACTTTTCCGTTTTGTCCCCAGCACAATGAAACTAATTTCAGCTGGGACTTTGGATGTCATAATAAAAGAATTTATTACTTCTTCTATGACAACTAATAAGGGCAAAGCCATTGGAAGAGGGACATGTGAGATAATTGCCAGAACTTCTGAAAACTGAATAATTTGATGTTTTCACAATTTATTTCAATTTAGTAAAAGGTTCCATAGCCATGAGTTATTCCTCAGACATAATTAAGAACATTTTAAACAAGAAGAGGCCTCTCTTACCCCAAACAAGGCTGGTTTTGAGCAAAAATCACCCCACACAATGGTTGACACTCCGAACTTCAAGTCAGCTGTGACCACAACCAACATTTACACGAAAAACATACAGAGTTTAGATTCTCATTTACACTGAGAATTCTTTACAATAATGTGGTAAAGGACATTTTTAGCTACTTAACATCCCTTTACAAACCAAAGAGTGGTGCAAAGAGGCCTCATGGTAAATGAGACTCAAGCCAATGACTGGGAAACCACAATTTGGCGAATGCGTCTGATGTTTCTGAGCCAAGAAATGGTGCGAAATAAAACTGATGTTTGTTTTCCCCACAGCAATTAGATTAAAAAAATATGTACAAGTTTCATACAGCAGCAAACAGTTTTCTTCACTTCTGCTTGCCCTGAGTTGCTAGAAAGAGATGGAGCTACAGCTGAGCAGAACACTGAGAGCCCTTCTGACTCCTTAGTCTGAATGGTTCATTCCCTGTAAAGCTCTTGTTCCTGAAGCCCAAGGGACTGAAATGGAATTTTACATTTTATTTTAAAAAATAGAAGAGGTGCTAGTTCAGCTTCCCGGTAATAGACACTGGTATCTTCCCTTCTCCACAAAGGAGTGAGTCACTTTTCAGAAGACTCTGGAGAAGTGCATGATCAGAGGAAGATGCCACATTCCATTATGCTTGGCCAGAGACAGACTTCAGTGGCCCACGAGGCTCCTTCCAGTCCCCTGCTGTTTGTCCCTTACAGGAAAAGTAAATTCCTAGGCATCAAAAGAGTGGGAAAAGCTGGAAAAATCAACCCCAGTGGCCCAGAGCCAAAAGCCAAACATGGAAAATGAGAAATAGAGACTCTCATTTTTTTTTTTTTACAAGTAGTACAGAAAAGTAGTTTTCTGGCTACTGACCTGCAATGGCTTCACCATCTCTGTGACTGTCCATCTGACCTGTTCCAGGAGTCTGTAACCAATGCCAGCATTTATAACCTGCTTTGTTTCAGGCCTTTTCTGGGGACTTAACTGGAGTTACAGCCTCAGGTGGGCCCTGTGCACGGGACAGGGTTTGGCAGCACGAACAGAATGTGGAGCATCAGCTGCTGAATGTCTGGAAGACAGTCCTGGGTGAAGACAGCAGGCACTGCTTTAACTGAGATGGGAGCACCCTCAGAGGAGTGGGAGCTGCTGGAGTCAGAAGTAGCACTCTGTGGGCAGAGTTTGACAGAAGAGAGGCTGGAGTAGCCCATGCAAGCTGCTGCAACCCACTTTAATGTTACAAATAACATAGTCCAGGCCTCCCTCACTCACTTCAGAGCTGTTTCTTACAGCTAACAGCAATCTTCCCAGCTATCAGCCCAGCTATGGAATTAACTAATTTAATTCTTTATGCAGAAAAAGTTTCCTCACTTTGCTGAGCAATGGGAAGTAAAAGAAAAAAAAAAAAAAAGGCAAGAGTAACATAGAGAGGGGAAAAAAAAAAAAAAAGCCTTGTTATGCTTTCATTTCCAGGAGGTAGAGGTGGGGGAAGGAGAAGAGGGGGGTCAGTTTGACTTTGAACACATCAGGTGTGCTGTGGAGCCCGTCACAGCCCTGCAAGGCAGGACGGAAAACAGTGCCCTGCACTTCTGAAAGTTGGCCGTGCCTGTTTTGCTGGGAGACTCCAACCAGAGGTGACAGGACTCAGTTATGAAAGGGGAATTTAGGTCAACAATCAAAGCTGCAGTCAGGGGGCCCAAGAACAGGGAGCTAAAGGTTGGGGCTGTTTTTTTCTTTAGCATGCTTTAATCGTTTAGTATCAAAGCACAGACGAACGCTTGAAAGAACAAATATTCTACAGGAACCTATAGAAAGCTTTTATCTGTCCAGAGGAAAATAATTAAACCCGACAGATTTGGGTTAAGTATCCCCATGTTCCATGCAATTGGATAAGTCAGTGAAGATCCACTGGAGCAGTTCTTGAGTTCTGCACTGGATATTTCATGGTGTGATGTTGAACCCAATATAGTTTTACAAAGGGGAGAAATAATCTCTCCTTTCCTTTGCCGTGCTTCCCCCAGCCCCCACTTCCTTCCACAATAGTTAAATAATTCAAAGTCCAGAGTACTTAAGGCAACATCTCTGTCTATACCATTTCCAACACAGCTAAGAGGCCTCCTGAGGTCACCCCCTGAGACAAGGAGTGGCTCAAGCAAACCACCTGAGACTTGCTCAGGTGGCAATGTACTACTTAAGGAGCAAAAAGGGGATGTTTGCTGCTGCTATCAATCGAGCTGAATTCACACGCAGATATTATCATTTACAACCTGTGCAGTAGGATTCAGATCTCAGGCAGAAGGACAAGATCTCTATCATGTAGCAAGATAGAATCTAATACAGCTATGCCTAATTAACATTGAGAATTTGGCCCAAGGCTCTTTAATATAAAAATCTTTATATCAGTGCAATTTAGCATTAAATTAAGCATATATTCTGTACTGTTTCTCAAACTCCCAGTCCCTCATATGCTCAATGAAGTACCTTGAAGCCTGAAAAGAGGGAGCTGAAAATGGCTATAACAGCAAGACATGAATTTATAGCGGCTGGTTAGTTATGAACATTACATAAATCCTTCCCTTTTGATAACAAAATTCATGTAGGCTGCAAGAGAGCAGCCACTGGCATGGACAATCATATTAGAGACACTTCACTGAGCCTATTGTGAGAGTACACCCGCTAACAGTATATAAGAGCTTACTGCAAATACATCTGGTAGGCTGGGCTAAGTGAGAAATTCTGAGATTGGGAGGATTTTGAAGTGTAAGAGAACACACAACGCTGTGTAACCACATGGCAGAGAGGAGTGAGCTGCAGCCCTCGTGCTGTTATAACAGGGGCATCCTGGGACTGGGTATTGCTTTTGCAAAGTTCCTTCATCTACAGTATCAGCGTAAACAAGGGCTGTTGGGAAGGCTGGCTTCTTATTTGGGTCTCCTCAAGCATTTCACAATAAAGCTGCAGGACCAGTGGAGGCTGGGGCTTGGTGAACAAGCTTTTCTAATAACCAGGTTTGGGTGGGCCTTTAGATGGGTAAGAAACACATATCCTTTGTCAGGGTCAAGCTTCAGTCCCTGCTATACTGAGATCATGGGAACATTCTGGGGAACAAGAGTAAGGACTCCCTAATATCTAGGAAACAATTTATTTCTCCTGCTTTGTTCTTAGAAACAACTGAATAATTTTGGTTGAAGCCTGGAAAACCAGTATGTGTCCATGTTGTCAGAGATGACTGTAAAACATACATAGGGACAGGATGAAGATAGCAGAGGGAGACTTTGGGTATTTCTTAACCTAGACTGCACATGTTCGACCAGAGAATCCCTGGTGTCTGTCATAAATATGGGAGACTTTGCATCCAACTTGATTCCAAGAAGAATTCAGATTCTTGGCTGCTGGTTTTAGACACTCTAGTGTGACCCACTGATAATAAAGCTCTCAGAGTTTAGTGTTTACAAAAACCCTTCAAATAAAAGGAGTGGAAAGCCCTCAACAAGTTTGTTGGTTTGGCTGAAAGGGATCTTAACACACCTCTGAACTCCCAAGCTTATCTATGCCCCCTGCTCATCACAACCAGGTTAGGAATTAACCATCCCATTGTACCTGAGGCAGCTGATTCACCTCCAGGGAAATCCAGCATTAGCACCATTCTCACCTGAAGAGCAGGTAAACACATGGATTCACATCAGGGGGAATGCATGAAAACCATCCCTCTTTCACAGACCCCGGCACAATACACTGAACTGGAAGAACACACAAACCTCCAAAAAAGGACTTTTAAGACAACAGCACAGGCAGAAGTGTCACTGTACTCACAGGGATGAACATATCCAGGAATGTTTGGTGGAACACAAGTTACCTCTGCTTCCACAAATCCTCTTCCTCTGCACTATTTGCAAATACTGATTAGCTATCAAAGCTCTACAGAGGATTTCCCCTTGCTCCCCTTGCACACAGAGTGGCTTTCCTGCCTTTTGTAAGAGTTAATGCTTGAGAGCAACCACAGAGTATCTTCTGTGGAAGGAACAGACACGTAAGTACCGTAACTTCCAGGCAATCTAAATGATAAAGTGGATATTTCTGGGCTCCTTTCAGAAAACAGCACAGAGAATTGATCATAAACTGGGTCAAGATAGGTCAGCATACCTCAGAGCAGATCAGATGGCCAGAGCATCCCAGGAGGAAATATTCTCCTGGAAAGATTATTAGGGACACATCTGTGCCATCAGATGACCGTGCACAATACCCATCAGCTCCCTGGGAGTTCAATATGGCATTTCCTTTCAAAATGTGCTTTGTGTCTGACAAGCACTGCAAGTCAATCAGCTGTGGCAGCAGCCAAGCCCGGAGTCGTGCTGGAAAAATGCCCGACACGCTGCCCTGGATGGCTGGAATCACAGGGCTGGGAGAAGTGCAGGTCCACACACGAGATTGCTTGTGGTGCCGATCAAAACACACAGCCAGGATTGAAAGGGGGGAGGACAACAACACAGCTTGTTTTGCTTTTTAAAAATTCCCTTGTCTCTGACCTTTACAGCAGCTTTAGGGGAGCGCTGGAACCAGCTGAGCAGTTACTACTCCCAGCTGCAGCGAGGAGAGCTTTTACACCATTGCACAATGCCTGTGTGTTTGCAGGGGGGAGGTTAGGGCTGGAGAACAAAGAGGGAAATCTAGTGGCACCTAAATCAAGCATTATGATCAATGAGGGAGTGGGAAGAGAACCTGGGGAGCGGGGACAACCTTACAACCTTTCCAGGATCAGACAGATGGCCAACATCCACATTATTACAGAAACAAAACAAAAACAAAAAATTCCATGAATGCAAAACTAGGGCACCCTACGAGGAGACTGTAAAAATCACATCATGATAGCTTAGACTTGTCTTTGTAATTGAGGGGCATTTCCACATGAAACAGTTCTAGTTATTTAATTGGATTTTGAGAACATTCTTGGGCAGACACTTTGTGAGTGCAACGCTGAGTGGTTCCAGTGCATTTACACTGATTTATACCTTGCAAGGGCTTTGCCCCTGTGAAAATTAAGTATCTTATTGTAAAAATACCTTAGATCCTATCCAGACCCAAATATCTTGTTGCATCTGGCTTTCCCATATGACTGCATCTTTCCTGTACTAATAGAAACAGCCGAGGCATTTATCAACCTTCAAAGAAGCTTCTCTGCTACAATTCACAGAGGAGGCTGCAACAGCAGAGGGGAGAAGGGAGCTGATTGTGCCTGTTTTCTGCTGTTGCTTTCCAAAGGGATCAGGGCCTTCACTAATCATGACTATTTCATGCCTCAAATTCCCTGCTCCATGCTTGCACACAGGCTCCAAACCCATACACAAAACCACAGAGATATTTCTGCTTTCTAGGAAACGTTCTGCTGAAAGAAAATCTGCCTCTCTACCATGATATAACTATTATAGTATGCATTCCAGATAGGCTGGAGTCACCACATACTAACCTAAATGTATAATTTTAGAGCTCTATTTTTCTGCTCAGTTTGAATCCAATTTTCATTTGTTTTGGTATGATTTTCCTCCTGGAAATACCTGAGCCCGTGCTTCTGCTCTACAAATATCAGCGCTCACTTGATCTGTGAGCACAAACAAATAGACATCTGAAAGGAAATTCTCACACAGATATCCACGATGACTTAGAAGTGCACAGAAACAAATTCACACCTATTAAACTGAGGGCTGGAGCTGAAAATGCAGCCTTTAGTTCTCAGAGGACAAGATGGGACAGCGATGGGCAAACCTCCAAAAGGTCATAATTCTGCTTCGCTTTCCATAAGCGTTGCCAAAGCCAAATCCTTCTTGAAAGTAATTGACCTTCTCAAGTCTGCAGAACTGGGAGAAAAATGTAAAAGAAACAAGCTACCTTGGAAGATTTTTGGCAATTCTTGTATTTAGCTGAGCAGCAGGAAATATCGTATGTCCAACCTTTCTTATGTTATTTCAGCCCTTCCACTTCTGGTTAAATTTGGAACCAGAGCACTGAGAACTAACAAATAGCATATACATGCACAGTTTTCTCTGTGCAGGGGCCTATATTTACATGTGCACATGGGTTTGAGGGAGCAGACTGGAGCATTTGGCTTAAATCTGAATTTTGAGGAACAGTCACCAGCTGGGGATGGCTCAAATGAAATTAAATCCTGTCTCAGAGCACTAATTACCTTCGCTACGTCTTGGGTCTGTATTTTATGTTTGCAACTCAGCTATGGGTCATTCCAGCATCCAGCCTACATGCCCTTCTGGAGTGCTGTTCTGCCCTGAGACTGAGACAGAGACCACCCAGCAAGGAGATGACAAGCAAGAGTCACCCCAGGCTTATTCTCTGCTTTCTCATTCACTTTGTTTCCAAGGGTTGTCTGCTGTGTTGGCTTCACAGTCCTGACACTGTCAATGCTCCAGCTTCCAGAGGGAAACCTTGATTTTGCTCCCCAAAGTTTGCATTCTGGAGGTAAATTCTTGGCATCATTGAGGGCAATAGTGAAACTCCCATTACCTCCAATGAGAAAGGATTTCAGTCTTGTTTTTCAGGGGGTTTTCAGACTAGTGCACTGGACTGTTTCACAGGGGAAAAGTCAAGTCTTTGCTCAGCAAATACCAAGGAGAATCCATAGAAATACTGAGAAATAAAAAGATTTGAAATTAGCATCTTAATGCTGATTGTGCTTTATGTTAGGTTTCAATCATTTTTGCAGTAATAGCTGAAAAACCCAGAATACTTCGACATTAGAAGCTCTCAGACACGACATGGGTGATGGCTGAATTAACTCCTCTTTAGAGACCTTGCAGTTTGGAAAACCAATGAATTTTACACTGAGAATTGTGGTGATATTTTCCACCATTCTACTCAGAAAGGTTCCTCAATTTTTGACTGTTGTTGAGGCAGAAATACTGCTAAAATACTCATATCTTGTATTATTAATTTCCAACCCCCATTTACCAGTTTAATATTCTCCAAACATATATTTAAAGATCATGATGATCAAGCCACCTCCTAATCTTCTTGAGTCCAGTACTTTAAGACTGATTACAAATCATTTAATCACTGCCATTGTAAACTTTTTTTTCTCTAGATCCTCTTCCATACAACATCCTTCCTAAATTGTGGGCACCAGAATGGGACAAATTGCTTCAGCAGCAGCAACTCCAGCGTCAGTACAAGGACAACATAACCTCCCCAGTCCTGTTCAAAGCCTCCTTGTTTACACAGCCAAGGATGACTCTAAACCTTTGGCCACAGCAGCACATTGGCAGCTCACATTTATGTGCTTTATCTATTCCAGCAGGCAGTTACTCCCACACATTTAACTTCCAGGTGAAAGCCCTCCCCCCACCATCCACCCTTTATGTGCGACCTGTGGCCCATCTTTCCATACGTATGACTTCACGTTTGGCTTTACTCTGATGCATACTGTTTGCATGTTCTCAGTTTTTGAAAACACCCAACTGAGAGTCCTGTTTTGGTCATTGTTTACCACTCCCTGAACTCTGCAACATCTGCAAATTTTATCAGCCCTGATTTTGTTTTCTTGCAGGTTGTTGACAGAAAATATTAACTAGTAAAGAGCCAAGAATTGCATGGTGCTGAATAGGAGGGAACGTGGCCAGAGTCACACTGTTCAGGCAAGGGCTCTCTTTTGCAGTAGGGGAGAAGAAATACCTGTGTTCCTCATGAATACAAGCTTATACAAGTCAAGAGAGAAAAGATGGGATGAAGAGAAAGGTAGGAGATTGGCAAGATGTGCCTCTGCCTTTTTGTCTGTTTGGCATTCCACAGCCTCAGTTTTCTCTTTACAGCACGACCCTGTCCAGTCCAACGGGGCTTCCTGGCTGAGCATTCCTTCTTGTTGGTACACTGGAGTGACATTTGCCATTTACAGCTTCATTCATGATGAAAGCACTGCTCTGATGGTGTGACCTCATCCTTACAAACAGCATCTCTCTGCAGGCTGCTGAGAACCATTATCCCACCTCTGCAGGTGGAAAGGTCAGAGCTGAAGACACCTCATGGCCAAGTAGCAAGTAAAACCCCAGAGCAACCTGTGCACTTCCACTATGCCACAAAACAAGCAGCTTGAATTAGCAGGAGAGGGAGCTTGCTCCTCTCACACAGCAGTTGCATCACTGCTCAAACAAACACCCTTTCTTTCTCCCAAAGCATCCAATTTATCGCTGAAGGAAATCTCTGTTCTCTTTCCGAAAGCACCAGCCAAAAAGAAACCTCTACCCTTTGCAAATCGCCTCTGTTTTCTTCTCTGCCAGCTGGTCTCTGTCTCCCCTTTCCTCACAGAGCATCTTGTTTGCAATGCCCCTCTGTAATAATTTTCACATAAAGCCGTGTGCCTGTTCAAGCTTGCCCTGCCACCAGTGTTTGACAAGTGTCAGAGCAGCTCCATAAAAGCCAGGCTGTTGGCTCGTCAGGGCAAAGGACACCATGTGTTGAACACATTGACAGCTCTCCATAAATAACATCTCTGCTGAACAGCTGGTTGGATTTGCTTGGGTTTGGAAGAATGTTGGCCACATTGCCTACTTACGTGCGTCCTCCTCGATGATGCACAGAAGGTCCTCTGCATGGGGAGCGGAAGTACATCACTTCCAGGAGATATCAAAGTATTTTAAACAGAAATAAGCATCTGAACATGAGTTTAAATCCTGACTCAAGGTTTATGGCCAATTTTGGATGCGCAGATGTGCAGTAAAGTGGTGGTTCCTTGGTAGAGGTGCAAAAGATGTTCATCCTGAGGGAGGGGAGAGATGGGCGGTGGTTGGAAGAACTGTCCTAATCTCCTTTCCTTCTTCCCTCTTTCTCATGGAATTCATAACTCCCAGTTCATTCAGTCTGAGAGCACAGAAACTGTTCACCTTCACAGTGTGAGACAAAACACAAGGTTGGGGCAGAAAGACCTTTTCTTTCTTCTCTCCCTCTGCCATCAGTGCTCGAGCCAGAGGGAAGACTTTGGTCCAGCACTCAGCCTCCTACCGCTCAAAGGTCTCTTCCTCCAAAAGTGCAGGTGCTCCCAGCCCACCTTTGCTGCCAAATTCCAACCCTGCAGAAATCTTTGGATAAGAATCAGACTTCGAGATTCAGCTGCTGTTGCTTCCCTCCCTGGCCTGTTCCATGGAGCCTGCAGGTGTTTGCATGTGGACATTTCCCAGTAAAACTGGTGGAATGCTGATGTTTAAAACAAAATGAAATAAACCCCCAGTGTTAGAGCATTCAGTGGAAGACCACCACTGTTTGAACACTGCTCTGGTGAGACAGAAAATGTAAACAGTGTTTGATTAAACCATCTTCAGCAAGAGGACTTTGGGGAATTCCAGTCCTCCCAGCAGAAGATCTTCTGCTCTTCATTAATTCAGAACTCTTCAAAGGCTAAGAGTGAATCCTCCTAGGAGAAACTGTTGATAGTTGCCCTGGAATTCTTGGAGGAAGCTCACCAGTATAAATCAGGTCCATTTCCACCACCACTCCACCCTGCTCCTTTATTTAATCTGCAGGCAAAGGAATTGTGCAACAGCTGATAAAGTTTGTCCATTCTGAGATATGAAATGCTCATTTCTGATTGTCTTTCCCCCCATTGGGATGGGAGGTGGAGAGACCACACTGGAATAGTCTTACAGATAAGACTTGACAGAAAATATTTGTACAGTAAGAGAAACTACTCTTTCAACAAAAAGCAGCAGATAAGACTATTTTAAACCATCCTATTTTAAGTCACAGAGATTCTGCCAGCACTGGAGACCTTCTGTAGTACTTTTAAAACTTCAAGGCTCTCAGAACTAAAAGTGGCACCACGACTTCCACATCTCTTATATCTATAAAAACTCCCTTATTCCCAATTTCCAAAGACACTCCTTAGGGAAGAGGGGGACCCTGAAACAGTGACATGAGCACTGCATTGACACCACACCTCTGCCCAGGTGAGGAACCACAGCCCTGGCCAGTGCTGCCTCCCTCACCCCCAGAGGTTTCCTTTATCTGATCATTCTCACGTGCATTTTGAGCAGACAGAAGGACCTACTAGAGGATCCAAGAATCTCCTGAAAGGCAACAAACACCTCATTCTCAAACCTCGTGCCTGAGACCACCAAGGTGCAGTGCTAAAGGCACAGCCCAGGAGCAGTCAGAAGGAAATGGACTTTTTATTCAATTCCTCCTGTGCTGGTAGAGGTTTGTGGGACCTCTGCAGCAAGTTAAAAGACCTTTTGTGTACCCCAGCTGACAGTGCCATTACTGTGCCCATCTGTCCTTCGCTCACGATGACCACAGTCCCGTGTTACCTGTTCCTTTGGGTCCTGCTCACTCCCACTTCCTTCAGCAGGTGGTTCTGTGAGAAGGATGTGCAACACCAGACGTATCATCAGCCCTGTGCTCAGGCTACAGGAGGGCAATTATCCTTTGGGCTGGTTTAGTCCTCTTTTTACAGCCTTTGAGCAACTCAAGAACAACAGTTTTGCCAGGAGACAGAATCGAGATTTTGATGTTAAAAAAACACCACAACCCAACAACCAACCAGACAAAACCAGTGGATTTACCAAGAAGAACTTCTACAAGTTCACTGAAGCCAACCTCCCTGCTCAGGGTTCCAGAATACTGTCCACACTGATTTTAAGGCAAATTGAGACTGTCATTTTTTCCCCCACTTTTTTTTTTTTTTTCATATTTTCCACGATGAAGGGAAAAGAAGAGAAAGACAGGCAAACATCTCATCAAAGGAACTCCTACAAGCAGATGCAGAGTAGGAAACATCCAGCAACCCTGCTGGCTCCAACCCACAGGCTGGACCCAAGTCGTGGTTGATTTTCATTAACTAACTTTTCTTCCCGTGAACTTCCTCTGAGGGTGTTTGTTTATAAACAGAGGAGGGAATATTATTGCTGGAGATGGGACAGTTTGGGCGGGGGTGAAGGAGTTTTGGGCCACAAGCCTGGAGAGCAGAGTTCAGAAGTGTTTGTTGCCGGAAACACAAAGGGCTCACTGTAAAACTGGTACGTGGCCTAATTCCACAGTCTGGAGGGATTATGATATAGGTATACGCAGAAAACACTTCAAAAAGCAAAAACAACCCCACATTGTACCAATGTTTCCCACTGCATCACCATAACCACTACACACCCAAAAGAAACCACCGACAGCGGTGTTGGTGGTTGGAGGTTGTTCTCTGCAACAGCCACTTCTCAGCTTGTTCATTTTCCCCACTGCAGGCACTTGGTCCCTGCCCCAATTTCTACACGTTCACAGGTCTGGAGCAGCCCCTCCCCCACCCCATTTTCCTCTCCAGAGGAGTTACTCCAGGTTTACTTTGGTGTGTTCCAGAGCAGAATCTGGCTTATGTTGCTCGCCCTTCCCTCTGCCAAGTACGTTTCAAAACCGTGTGCAGAAAGCATTTAGTTGACATTTGCTTTTTCTCCCAGTACTCCTTTTCTCCCTGAACATCTCCATTCAGGAGCTACAGCACAGGAGGCTTCCAATTCTTGTCTATTTTACACTGAAAATAATTCCCATTAAATTATCACTGGTGAAAGGAGCTGTTTTGACCTCAGAGAGGCTGCTCAGTTTATGAACAAGACAGATGACATGCAAGGCAGTAGTAATGCAAGCTCCAGATTTCAGCTTTACACCTCAGACTTTACAAGCACAGATGCTGCTGATTTCAGAACAAGCTCACACGGGTTGTATGATGTACAGCCTCCCTGATGATGCTCACAACAGAAACACCAGTTGTTTAGCCATGAGGGTGCACACTAAACGGTGATCCCACCCAAAACCCTCTGGGGCACCAACATGCCTCCTGAAAAGCCCCTTCTGCAACCTCTCACCTGGTCCTTACTAAACTGCATGGTAAGTTAGTTGCTTTTGTCCTTAACTTAATAACCTGAGATATCCAGAGACAAATTTCCAGCATTTCCTAGGAAGATAAGCAGTTACAGCTTACATGGGTTACAAGCTGTTTCAGCAGGTCAATACATTAATCAATGTGCAGACATATAAAAAATATGAAAGCATTCCAATTTAAATGAGAGTACTCCGAACTAAGGGCCTCTGCTGATATTTGCTTTTCTCTCCCGTTACGGGCTCATCTGCTGTTCCACCTGAGAAATACAATAATCTGTGCTGATTCAAACATCACCAGTGAGTCTGGGTCAGAGATATTAATGCCAGACCACCTGATTTTCTGCCACCTCCAAAGAACTCATGGCACAAATGCCAACTGCCTTCTTCCCCCAGCCCCCGTGGTGCCTCCAGCAGTGTGACAGGTGACAAACTCCACCACCACCACTGGCTCAGTACAGCAATTACCCAGTGAAGAGTCATCCACAGCTACAAGGAAATGTCCTGCAGGAATCAGGGTGTGTGACTTAACACTGAGAACAACCTTGGCTGAGGAATAACCATCATCATCATCCCTAAAAATTTTAAAAAAACACAAATAATGGAAGGGCTGCTGCTGGGCTTTATTTCTGGCTTTGTCACCAGCACACCACCACATCTTGGAGAAATCAGAGCATCCCTCTGTTCCTCAGTTTCCCTGATTTTAAGGGCAATGTTCTCTCATGCCTGAGAAACTTATCACCACCATCAGCAGGATGTTTTGTGGTGGTTATCAGGATTACAAAACTGCAATCCTGCTGCAATGATAAAGGAGAATAACAACACTACGATACATAAGAAGAGAAGAAAAAAAACTCCATTCAAAACTGGTAACAGTGAAGGCCTTTCCTTTCCATTTCTTTCCCTGTCTTAAATAAAACAAACAAAATAATGGTGATAAGATCTGTTTCCTCAATCCAATGGATGATCTTTGTGAATACACTTCCAACACTAACAGCAGAGAACAGACAAGGAAGAAAACGAAGGAGGAAAGGAGCCTGCAGCTGATGCTCGGTGTCGGGGCTGCTCTTCTCCCAATTCCATGACGACAGAAGACTCCTGGGAGTCAGATGAGGGAGGGGAAGATGGGTCAGAAGAGAGAAATCCATATGGGAAAGTGATTTAAAGCAAACAGAGAGACAATAAATTAGATAAAGAAAAGGAGGAAAAACACAGCAGAGGGGAGGAAGGAGGGAGATAAAAGAGCCCTAAGCATCACCCAAAAGGAAGACTCGAGCAAACCCTACCAGGGCCCAGGAGGTGATCAGCACAGAACACAGTGGTTTTCTTCTCTAACACAGCAACTCTTTTGCTTTCATGAGCTGGTATCATATCTCTCAGCTGCTGCTTCACCAGGCCAGTTCCAGATGCTTCTCAGTTTCACTTCCCCCTCCGCTCCCTCTCCGTGAGAACAGCCGCCCGCTCCTTGTTTGTGCATGGCGAGGATGGATATTAAACAGAACAATATCAATAATTCCCGGAAAATATGCATGAGCATATGCCTGGCTGAGCACACAAACAGCCTGCTTACTCTCTTCTCCAAAACCAGCTGGCTGAAGCCACCAACCTGTGGCCACCCTTGGTCTTCACCGAGGGGACACCACGCGGTGAGAACCGCAGGGAGCGCGGGGTCACCCCCGGCACGCGCGTGGTGGGGAGGAGGAAAACAGCAACTGTGAGGAGCAGGAAGGAGGGAAAAGCAGGGGAATCGAGGACGCCAGATAGCAGGGAAAGAGCTGAGGTTATGATGTTGATAAGAGAGGGTGGAGGGATTGGACGGGAAAGTTACACACTTACCTCACCCCGCGGAAGAGAAAACCAAAGAGAGGGTTTGGAACAGGCAGAATTTTAATAATAGGGGAAAAAAAAAAAAAGAAGGAAAAAGTAAGAAAAAAGCAACAGAAAGGTTAAAAGAGACGGAAGCCAGTTTGGGATTTGGAGTACAGCAAAAGCAAATAAACACGTCCCCTTCCCTGGGCCAATTTCTCTGATGTTGGACTTCACAGTTTATCTTCTCTTGTATCTAAAGCAAGAAAGGATGGCAAAATAAAGGATACTGAAGCAAGGATCATAGAAGGGTCCAGGTTGTAGAGAAGGGATATGGAAGACTCTCTGAAATCAGAGCCTAAGCCAGACTCAGCCAAGCTCAGTGGTATTTTCCATGATCTCGACCAGGTTTAGGATCATATCCATGCTGCCTGTGTAATCACTAACCCAGCCCCATTCTCACCAAGGAACAACTGACTTGAATTTATATTAATTTAGTTTTAATTATGCTACACACTGTACCCTCCCTTGGTGCTCCCAACCTTATGGATTGTTGAACAGTCCTCAAATTGTTCTGATCACTGTGAAAAAGGACAACAGAAAGCCAAATTCTGGGATAAGATATTTACTCCTGTTCTCTTTTTAACTTGCCTTTTTGAGTTCTGCTCCGCTCCTGTGCATAGTAAGAGTAGTTTGACTTCATGGATGGCTTTGGGGAGAATAAACTTTATAATAGGCACTAACATCAAATCAAAGCAGTTTACAAGATGTGCCACTTGTGTCAGAATATGTGGGGAAATAAACAAGCTGCTCCTCCTTGATCACTGGAGTTTAAATGCTCTATTGATCTGGAAAGAAAATCAAAGGTGCTTTGGAAATGGTGTGTGTATGTGCATGCATGCTCACAGCACAGAAAGTGAAGAGAAATGTAGGGACACACAGAAAACAGCAAAACAATCAAGTATTTCTTCTCCACAGAAATATGAAATAAAACTAAGGCTCATATCCAGATCTCACATAGGGAAATGGGCACAGAGCAACGGACGAGTGAGGGCAGGAGGAAGGTACACCTGCATTTTTAGAAGCCACATTTTTTGGAAAACAAACAAAAAAGACAGCCCAGCCAATTGTTGTGTGCCCAGAACAATGCATGAAGAAAATGCTCAGAACCTAGGGAACAGAAAAGTCCAATATATTTTGAATATATGAAAGGTTAATATATGCTGACCGTGTAAACACAGTACTAGATGAAAAATTTGGTAGCGTTTGAGACAGGAGGGTAAATAAAGAAAAAGATTGTATTAGACTTGCTGATGTAGTTGAGAGAAAAACATAGGGGAGGTTGATCAAACATGACTTTTCTGATGGATTTTCTAAATTATCTGGAATATAAGACTCAAAGAAGTAAAAATGTGGCAAAGTGAAGGCGTTCATTCCTGCTACGGCGGGATGGAGGAACTGCCACACGGGGTAAGACCAGAGAAGGGTGGGAAATGTTTGATCAAATATTTTTCTCAGGAAAAAGGGAAATTAATCAAAACAGACTATCTGTGGGAAAGGATCAGTTTTGGCAAATATTCCAACTTAAAATTTCAATAGAAGTTTCGTAACTGTCAAAACACCTGATTCTTTTTTAACTCTCTGAAAATAAGAAAGCTGATACCTTTTACCAGCAGATGTTTTTCTTTCTCATACTTAACAGTTTTCTAAACCAATCTTTTGGATTTTAGGTACTTAAGATGTTGTCAATCTGTCCTTCTCTTTTCCTGTCTTACATTATAGTGGTGACTTTCGGTCTTAGCTAAAGATCTTTGGTTTGTAGTAGAGCACTGGGAAATTTTCTGTGGCCTGTGCTGTATCAGAACCTACTAAGTGGATATTCTGTGAATGTTTGAACTAATTATCTGCTGTTATATCCCTGACACTGCAGGAGACTGAATTTGGCAACCCAGGTGGTCCCTTCTCTGCTTCTGCTCCTATAATTTCTGTCAGAGAAAAGAAAAGAGGAGCTGAACAAGCAATGGGTAAAATTAGAAGCAAAACTATTACGGAAGAACATTTCAGCTGACCCCAGTCATGGAAGGGTTTATTTTTGGTTTTTTTTTCAATATGTCTTTTTGAAAAAAGCCACTATATTTTGGCTCTTCTTTTCTGGCTCAGGCCAGCATGAAAATGCAAGGTGAAAACACTCAATTAATCAATCCCATGGTCTTCAGAGCACCTAAATCCCATTTAGGTCCTGTGATATTTTTCATGAAGTGGTTTGTGTTGGAAGGGATCTTTAAAAGTTATCTCATTCTACCCCCTGCCATGGGCAGGGACACCCTCCATTATCCCAGATTGCTCCAAGACCCATCCGACCTGGCCTTGAAAATTTCCAGGGATAGGTATCCTCCAGGAAATCCATTCCAGGGCCTCAGCACCCTCACAGGGAAGAATTTATTCCCAATATCCAATCTAGTCCTGCCCTCTGTCAGTGGGAAGCCATTCCCCCTTGTCCTGTCACTCCAGGCCCTTGTCCAAAGTCCCTCTCTGCTCTCTTGTAGAACTTCCTCAGGTAATGAAAGGCTGGAAAAAGGTCACCCCAAAACCCTCTCTTCTCCAGGCTGAACAATCCCAGCTCTCCCAGCCTTTCCTCCCAGCAGAGCTGCTCCATCCCTCTGATCCTGTTGGTGCCTCCTCTGGACTCTCTCCAGCAGCTCCATGTCCTCCTTGTGCTGTTCCCCAGGGCTGGAGGCAGCTCTGCAGGGGGGTCTCACCTGAGGGAGCAGAGGGGCAGAATCCCCTCCTTTGCCTGCTGGCCACGTTTAACACATTAATTAATTAATTAATACAATTCTGGGCTGCCAGTGCATGTGACACATTTGCGTCAAAGCTGCTCGGGGAGCTATTGTGGCTGCACCTCTCTCCCAACACTCCTGTATTCTGTATGCTCCTGTATC
This sequence comes from Lophotriccus pileatus, assembly GCA_035583135.1. Lineage (NCBI taxonomy): Eukaryota > Metazoa > Chordata > Aves > Passeriformes > Tyrannidae > Lophotriccus > Lophotriccus pileatus. The sequence goes on from JAWWES010000038.1 coordinate 7,950,072, forward strand.
CAGACTCAGGCTCCACAGAAGATATTTCTCCACCAAAACTCCCTGCTCCCCCCAGCTGGCTGCCCTGGCAGGGCCTGGCCCCACTGACCAGGGAAGTGCCCACGGGCAGTTGGCTCTTCGCTGTTCAACACCCCCACCAAGGGGAGCAACATCAGCAAACACCTGGGTCAGCTTTGCAAGTGGAGGCCTGTCCTGTTCTTTGTGTGGGTTAGAGTCTCCATGGAATCAGCATCATCTCCCCAGCGCTGCAGAGCTCAGTGGGACCCAAGGGATTTGGGATTTAAGGTCACCCCTCACTGTGCCATGCGTGGCTGGGTTCAGCCATGGCCTTGGAACACCTTTGGACACCTACAACCCCCTTCCTGGCACCACGAGGGGATGGGAGGTGATATGAGGACCTACAGAGCAGGTCCAACCCAATCCCAGGATGCTCCAATCACCACCCAGGCCTGCCTTGGAGATGGTTTAGCGTGCAAAGGCTCTCCAAGGGCTTCCTCTCACCTTCAGCACCGAGGCCCGCCCGCCTCAACTCTGCTCTTCTCCAGACATCCCCACAAATCCCTGAGGAGAGCCCTGCTCCTGCTCTCTCTCCAAACACCATCCTCTCCGCCTGCTTTCTGCCTCACGCGAGTTTTTCTGACTGGAACAGGCTGGCCTGAAATAAATCAGGCTGAAGTGAAGCTTGGAGAGGCAAACTCAGCCCAGGGCACATCTCCACGACTATGGGAGACAGCCAAACATCATTTAGGAATCTAAATTTACCATTCTTCACACACACAGAGTCAAATTTCCCTCCTCTTTTCATTGCCGTTTAATTAATTAGAGCAGCTTACATGTAAGCGCTTTAAGGGGAAAAAAACCCCCCACCAACCTTCTTTTAACTGTGCTATTCTGACTCTGGTGTGTATCTGGTCAAAGGAATGAGACTGGTTAAAACTGCAAATCTTATGGAAAGAAAAATGCTTTTCCTTTCCAGCTTCTGATTCTTGTCCCAGCTTCCACAGGCTGAAGGAAACGTGCTGTTCAAATGCAAATATTTAGTAAATGATGAGCTATGAGGTATTTTTTCAGTGACCTATGAGTCAAACCCTATCCAGATCCTATAGTCATGAAGTGGATAATCATTTGAACCCATCCAAAGGGAATCCAAACCCACACAGCTACCTGCACCCTTCAGCAATGGTGTGCTGGAGGTTTGTCACCCTGACGGAGCATCTGTGCACGTGTTCCAGCTCCTGTTTGTGACCATCATGCCCATCCCCCTGGGACCTGGCACATGCCAGCCCTAGTTAAACAACAGAACTGCAAGTTCTGTGTTTCATGCCCTTCATTCTAGCACTTCATTACACACCAAGACAAGAATGTTCATGCCATTAAAAGACACCAGGCTGCTGAAGATGAGAAAATGCTGCAATATCTCTCTGCTCACTATTTAATACCACCAAAACTCAGAGTAAACTCTCTATTGAAAACATCCTCAAGCTCCAGCACAGCCACTGCAAGGATCAGCTCTGGGGATAGGTCCCAGCTCACTGATTCTACCTGAGGTGCATTAAACCAGTATCAGACCCCAAAACTTCAGAAGGGAACCAAACTGACCCCTGAAAATAAACATATATTCTTAAACCCTGTGCGGGGACCAGACCCCAGCAGTGCCAATTACATATCTCTGTAATTGCCCAGTAATTGGACCTGGACACAGATGTTTCTCAGTCTCCTACATGCAAAAGCAGTGGCTTTAAAGTGAGCTCCACCATGCTGATTTTGGCATTTCTTTCCCTTTGGATTCTGCTGCAGTTTAATGTTCATCAAGGACTGAAGTTGGGAAAACAGAGGCACTCCCTTACATATGAAGGTTTATTAAGTTGGGATCATGCTCCCTGTTGGCAGGCTGAGGAATAGAGAGACAGAGGAGAATGAAACCGAGAAGGAAAAAAAAAAAAACAAACCCAAACCAAAACACAAATAACTTTCACTCTTCAGAGCAGGCACGCCTTCTTACTCCAGCTCCCGCTGCCGATCATTCATCCCGCTCCTCTCAGCTCCCAGCCAGTAAAGAGTCAACATCTCACTGCCGTGAAAACATGAGCCACCCCACTCCAGAGCCACACACCAGAAAACACCCTGACAGGGACTCAGGAGGATCCCGTTTCTCAGGATGGGGTTGCATTTCCACAAGTAGAACTGAAATATCTTTGATTACACCAGAAGCAAGGTCAAGGGAGCTTTGAAGCGTCTTATTTTGCACGGCGTGTGTATCACCTCAGCACAGCCCGCCCGACCTTAACTCCTTCCTCCACAGCCGGAGGTGCTTTCAAAGGCTCCGCGGGGGACAAAGCTCTCAGACTCGCATGATTAATACCATGTGCACACGTGTGTGTTTACAGGAGGGATGTGCTGTGCTGTGCTGTGTGGTAGGTTCGCATATCCGAGGGCTGTTTGTCCAAGAGCTGTGTGGCCCGGGGAGGGAGGTGGGGACGCAGGAGCCGGGAGCTGCCTCCTCCTGCGGGAGCTGCACCGCGGGAGCCGCTCCGACCCAGCCCAGCCCAGCCCGGCTCCAAAAACCCAGCCTCGGCGTAACACAGATCCGTGGGTCAGCCTTCCACTTTCCCAGCTGCTTTCCCCGACAAATGCCAGAGCAGATATCAGCGGAGTCAAACAGGGCAGCAATAACATCACTGCCAACCAGCGTGAAAATTGGCAGAGCCCGGCACCAGGGCTGCCTATCATCAGAGACAGGGCATGGCCCGGCACAATGACGAACCCACTTAACAGCGCTGTAAAATTACCCATTTATGAAAACAAATTGAATACTGCAGCAGAGGGTGACGTAAGGAGAGTTGGCTCCAGACAGAAACTCCTGTAGCCTGGATTAGCAGAAGAACTCCGCTATGTCAGGGCTCAGGAGCAGGAGCCGAGAACAACTCGGGTCCTACACGAGATTTTTAACAGACACAACAGGTTTCCCCTGTAGGCACACGTGGGGCTCTTATAGGACTTGCAGGGATTACTTGTAAACCAGCAAGGAGGGGTGGAAAGGGGGCAGACAGCACGGGCAGAACGTGGGGGGCAGAAAGTAGATTAAGGTACGAGGTCAACTCTGAAAAAGAGTTGTCTTCCCATCAATCCCGCCCTCTCCCTCAGACCTGTACAGACACACAGTTTCCCACTTTGCAACTGGGATGAAAGTTGGGGAGAAACTCCCTCCTGGCACTGCCAGCAAACGTGACCCAGTCCCTTCCCCACACACACACACCCAGGTGGGGTCTTGATTTTGGTGGGGTCCTACAGATGCAGCTTCAACAGCAGAACCGAGCTGCTCAGTCTGTCACATCCCAAAACAGTGAAAATGTGAAAGCCAAGAGTTTTGGCAGCTAGAACCCTTGATTTCCTCATTGAGGGAAGCGTAATCTCTCCCTAAGCTTGCTGCAGGTCTGGGAGGCTGTGGTGTGCGGAGGATACTCCGAGTGAGTTCCTCTTGGACCTCTTCCAGGTGTTTACACACAGAGCCAAACCTGGCTCCTCTTCAAGAGTGCGTGCGAGGGGGGCAGGGGGAGCTTAAGAATAAAATAAAAATCACCAAGTCCTCCCGGGCTGAGCTGGAAGCTCCACGGTGCAAAACTGGGGCATTTCTCTTCATTTTTCACAGTGGAATGTTATTTCCATGCATAAAATGGGTCAAGTGTTTTATACAGGCAACAACCCAGCCTCCCCCATCCAATTAAAGTATTTTACTACAAATGATCTTTGTGTGTGTTTGTTTAGGTTCCCTGTTGTGTGAATTAGAGATACTTGCACCAAAGACAGACGTGGGGTCTTAGGTGTCAGATTAAACACATTAAAAAATGCACTGACCGTGTTTTGCTACTGATGAGATCTGTGTAAACCCAAATTCTGCCTTTCCTAACTTGAAAGGGAAGCACTTTGAGCCCTGGGGTTTAAGTCAGGAGTGGGAACCAGAAGAGTGGAGCATGAGAAAGCCAGGGGAAATAAAGCAAGTAATAACCTATTTCACCTATGAAATTACCCCTCTAAAGGCACACGGGACCAGCCCATGCCCGGCACCTCCTGCCCACCCCGGCAGCCCCACACACAACGCGTCCCACCTCCCAGAGCAGCCGGGACTGGGGAAAGTTAAGGAACAGCACTGCTGAGTTCGTCTCAGTTTTTGTTTTCCTTAGGACAAAGCAACTTTCCAGCGAGACGGGAGCCGCGCCGGTCAGGGATGGGGCAGCGGAGCCGGGAATGTGGCAGGAGGGAGGGTGGCAGGGGACAAGGCGAGCGGGGCTGGCGGCACCGCCGGCACAGGCACCGCTGCCTCCCGCTAGGAAGTCACTCCAGTTAAAGGGAAAGGGGAAATCCTCCCTGTCTCTTTAAGGCATCCTAGGACATGGAAACTTTGCACTTTCAGGGAATCTCCTTGCCAAAAGAACTGTAAAACATGTCCTCCCCCCCCCCCCCCCCCCCCC
>JAWWES010000038.1:7956806-8047974 GCA_035583135.1 Lophotriccus pileatus
AATTTTACAGAATAAATTATTTTTAAATAGCTTAACCATTCTTGTGTAATAAAACTGTTTATAAATGCGAGAATTAGACAAACTAATAGCTTTATTCGTTTCGGCTAAAACATATTACATTAAGTGTTTGTATTTCACCATTTTCTTACGGACTCAATTGATGACGTAGTATAAATAAACAATTACTATTTTAGAATGAGAATCTAAAAATGAAAGAAAAGAGAAAAAGCCCCTCAGAAGATGAGTAAACAAGAATATGCTAATCTACTCTAGGGTGCTCCACCTTCCCAATTGAATGATTCCCATTAAAACTGCAGGGATCATGACTAATCAATCAGCTTGAAGGAGCAGATAGCTCCAGAGGTTCAAACACTTTTGCTGGTTTGTTTTTCCCCTCTTCTTTGCCTCTCTTCCTCTTTCCCCCCTGTCACTTTCCTCCCCCTCTAATTTATTTTCTAAAGAAGACAATCAAGAGATGAATGGATCAATGTGACAAAAATCCTGCACCCCCCTTTTTGCAATCTCCCCAGCTTTCTTTCTCAGTCCAGTCCAAAACACACATTCCTATTTTTTTTTCTTGGCAAAAGAGAAAGCTATTTCTCCTCTCAGACTCCCCGTTGCACTTTGCTGGTAAACCTTATGCTCCTCTGCAGCACATAAAGAGTCTTGAAACTTGAGTCTCAGATATTTTTTTTTAATTGCTTGCTTTCTTTCTTTCTCCCTTTTCCACTCTCTCTCTCTCTCTCTTTTTCTGATTCTTTCTTTTCCTCTTATTATTTTCCCAAAGTTATGCAATCAGCCAGGCTCCCCCTTTTGTGGTCCCCCTCAGTGCAGTTGTGTGCAGCTAATCCAAATGTTGCATCAAAGGTCCCCATCGAATCATCAGGAGCTAAAAGGAAAGAAGCTTTTTGAAGAGCATTTGCCTTCCAGAAGCTGTAGCAACAGAGCAGGATTTGGCTTTTGAGTGCTCCAAAGACTCCTGGTTTGTTTTGGTGGGTTTTTTTTTGGAAATAATAATGAAAAAAAAATTAAAAATCAATGATTAATTTTATTGGTGAGTTGAGTCAAAAAATCCTCTCTCCATATTGCTAATTTTTCAGCCTAAGGGATTCAGCTCCCCTGGTTTCCTTGGCTTAGTTGTAGCCACAGGTAAGCTGCTGGCTGCTTGCTGGTTTGGAGATCTCTGTTTCTGAGCTGGGACGTTTCTTTTTTTTCTCCTTTTTTTTTTTTTTAATTTTTTTTTTTCTCTCTCGAAAGATCTCAAAAGCTCCCCCTGATGGCAACAAAAAGGATTTTTCGAAGAACTTAATCAGTGGAAATGACTTAGCAGGAGCGCACGCCGAGTCCTCAAGCCGCTGTTCCCTTCCTCAGAAATCCAGAAGAACTGAGTTTAATCACACCACATTCAGTCACAAACACAATCATTCACATCACCCTCCTCTTCCACCTTTAAATTGATGATTGTCACATCTTGCTTTCCTATAAACTTTTAACAACAAACACGCACAAGAGTTTTCCTGGGACTGTCATCTTTCTGCTTCTGCAGATTCCCTTCTTAGCACCAGTTTTTCTGACTATTTACACTCAAAATATACATTATAACATTAATGAAAAGCCATTTTTTTCCAATGAGAACAAGTCGCTGAATGCTCACAAGGCTTCTGGGAGATGTTATTTTAAGTTTCTTACTAATTTGTAAGCACTCAACTGTGTAAGTTTGACATTTTCGGGGATGTTGAGTAAATCCATAAAGTCCAACTAGAAGTCAACAAGAAGCAAAGCTGAGCAACCCCCCTCTGTCCTACAGCCCTTCCCTCCACCACAGCTCTGCTCACAAGAAGGGCAAAATACTGGCAACATCTACAAAGTTTTTAATAGAAGACCTCAAAGCAGTTAAGCCTCACAGCAACCAAGAGGAAATCTTTAACTAGGAAATAAATGATACCATGGTACGAACCTCTATCCGTGTCCTGAAGAGCTTGAACAGACACAAAAAAGACACTTCTGTGGCTGTGCCTGCTTGGCAAGAAACAATTTAAGTTCAGAGCTGAAGTGCTGCACTTGATTATTCTAATTTAACAGGGAGAGGAGAGTGCAAATCCACCAAAAAAATGCAAAACTTTAAAGCGAACCTGTTCAGCAAGAGCTAAAAGCAGAAGTCCTGCTGCTGGGACACTGCTTTCTGCACTTGACAACTCCTCTGAAGTTCCCCAGAACTTCACCCACCTAGAGTCTGGAAGAGCAGACTTAAATAATTCTGGTTCCAGGTTTTGCCCTGAAATTCTGCAAAATCACAATGTTTATTTGGGACATTATGATCTGGCTGAAATCACCAAAGAAAATGACTGAGACACTTCAGTTTGGTGGTGCTGCACCATTTAATTTTGGACATATTTGACCTTCCATCTCTTACGAAAGGGTTTCCCTGTGACCAAAACACAACACCTGCAGCTCCAGTATCAAATTTTGGGATGCTGTTGCTACAGAGAAAAGCCCGAAGCTCTGCTTTCCTTACTTAGGGAAGGCAGAAGAAAGTATGAAAAGATGGGATTTACCTCTAGCACACAAATTACACATTCAATCAGTTTTATGCCTAAGACACGGCGAAAGCATAAAGAAAACATGACACATAAACTCTCAACGTGATAAAAAGCAGAGAGTGGAAGAGATGTGATTTTAGGGAGTAGATCTTGGATTCTTGAAGTCTGTGGGTCAAGATCGAACTTGCCTGACAGCAGATGAAATTCTACCCTGCACAGATGGACATTTATTCTCTGCTTCAGCCAGAACTTAGTAATGCACAGGCAGAGGGGTTCCTACTCAAGGAGAACAATCCTGCTGCTGAACTCCAGCGGAATATTCTCCTAAGGAAAGGGAGCAGGAGATTGTCCTGCATCTAGAGGTATTTTCACAAGGCAAAAAAAAGAAAAACAACCACCTAAGCCCAGCTACACATAGAGTAACGAGAATGAAAATAGATATTTATGACACTATGCCAAAAAATAGCATTGAGCTAAATGCTGTATGCAGTCATTATAAGGAGAAATACTCAGCTGGAATCTTAGCTGAAGCTGCCAATAACTCCCAGGTTCAAGACCAGAGCTGAGTGAATAAATCATAACAAATAATGGTTTTGTCAAATTTTGACTTTTTTTCCCCCTCCTATTTGCAAGCAGGCTGTGAAACCTCTCAAATATGTTTGAAATTACATGCCCATTTCTTCCCTGTATTTAGTATTTCTCTGAGGCCAATTAGCACACAATTTGCTGTAATGTACACATTTTCACATTTGTTCTGTGTTAATTGGGCAAGGAAGTCACACTGCATTATTTTTGGCTCCCTTGGGGGTCAGGTTTAATTGCTCATGATACAGTAAAATTACTAATTTTACATATGATGGGAGTTTTCACACTTGAAACTCTCCTTGTGGAAAGCAGTGTTGGCTCTTCAAATTACTCACACGAAGGTCAATTAAAAACAATATTTCTTTAAAGCTGAGCTTGAAAGTCTGCCAGTTAGAGCTGAATTGAGGCCCTACTATTTTGGGCAAGTATTTGTACATATTTGTCCTTACTGTGCACAACTCCATCAATCACACAGAGGTTTGCATGGTCTTTACCCCTCACCAATATCCCAATCAAGTCTCTCCCAACTTGGCCTGGGTTGGGGATGGCTGGAACACAATCCAACAGCTACTCTGCTCAGAATCAGACAGGGTCCAGACACCAGATTTCAATGCAACGTGTTGGATTCAGGGCATATTTTGTGCAATCAGCAGTGGTATGATCGGAATCACGCTGCCTCCACAGAATAGCAAGGAATGAAACCCAAAGAGCTGAGAAGAACTTCAAAGGAAAAGGGATTTTGGGTGGTGAATCCCACGAAGCCCAGTGCCTCTGAGGAGACAGAGCTCAGTGTCTGATGGGGATACAGGGGTTGCTTTAGGTGGGACGTGGCTACAGCTCCTTGAGAGCCCAAGGAAACTCAGAAATGTAAATAACTGAAAAAACCAACAGCCAAGTATGTCAAACATCTTGGAAAAGATTTAACAGAAGACCTGATGTGGACTCAGTGTGAATACACCAGATTTTTAAATCGGTTTCCTCCTCCTATTTTAAGAAGAGTGATTAAAAGTCTGTGTTGTGCCTTCACCGTCGCACTCCATGCTGGTAATACTCCTGATTTTAAGGATTTATAACTATTGCCTGCACACCCATCATTGCACTACCTTGAGCAGGAATCACACCACCAGCACTACATTGCATTTCTTAGTGGAAAAAAGACTCTTCTGGTGCTGGTCCCTCAGTTGTCCCATACGTAAAACATGCACTATGTTAATTTACATCAATAAAACAGCTTCGTGTCAATTTGAAATACACCCTTTAATCCAAAAAAGTTTAATGAACAATTAAGAAGTGCAATAAATGACAATCAAGACTAAACACATAATTGACGACTTTATGAAGGTTTCAGTAATTTTATAAGGTAATTTGCAGTCAGTGGCTGTAAATTCCTATTTAAACCTGGCATGCCACTCTTTTTTGCCCTGCAGAGAGCTGTGTTTCCTAACAATGCTGATGCCTGTTAGCCTGGAATTCCGTTACTTTATCCTTCAAATTTCCCTCATGAAATATCGTGTTTCCAGAAAAGTTACATATTCTTTGTATTTTCTTCACCACATTCTTGAAAAACATTCTTGGGGGTGGGGCAACAATCTCTGTCCTACAACGTGGTGGGGAGAGCAATAAGACACAGCAGATGATGTAAGAAATGAGGCACATTCTTCAATTAAACCATGGAAATGCTGATTAATTTGGTGGGTCTGTTTTGATGTGGATTGCATTCTGGGTGTTTGAGGTGGGCTGTCCAGGTGAAATCCTGGCAGTGAAATCCTGCCTTGGCTGAAATCCTTGTTCAGGCATGAAGAGCAGAACAACCACAGACCTCGCCTACGTGGTGCCACTCCAAGGCCAGGTCCCTGTGACCCAAGACACACACAGGAGGATGCACCAGGCTTATGTGAACAGCCCTAGTGGGTCCCATGGGACAACTTTGGGGCCAAACCCTTCACCTCCCACTTCTCCAGGGCCACATCCCAATGAGGCAGAGCACCAGGCAGGCAGAGGAGGCAGGTTCAAAATCAGCAGACTGATGGGGGCAGCAAAATCACAGCCTAAAGCAAAAGATACTGAGAGGAGGAAGGGCCTCCTGGCTCTCAGCCAGTGCCCACGGCACGATGCACAGCCAGCCCCACACCACTGAGGTGGCCACAGGGCATCCCTCTGTGCCCTTGGCAGGAGTGAGCTCCCAGCACCCTCCCCAGGCTCTCCTGGCATTGCCCCTCTATCAAAACTTCTGCTTGGAGCCACCTGCCCCTCTCACATGGGTTTAAAACCCCAATAAGGACACAAAAACTCTTTTCCTCTTTCCCCCCTCTCATTTAAGGAGCTTGAAATAGTTTCTGTTTTAAAAGAGATTTAAGATCCTTGTATGAAACCAGGATGGCGAAAACCAGAACTGCAGAACACTCATTTTATCCTTTCTGCACTCCTTGCCCTATGAGGAATTCCAGAGGAGCCATGAGGAGGGCAACAAATGTTGCTCTTGGGAAAACAGCTAAAACCGCAGGGAGTACATGAGGAGACCTCCTGATTTTCCATAATGCAACATGTGTCATGTGGTTCCCAAACCTCAAGTCTCATTCAAAGGTTTTGCACCCTCCAGAATTTCTGGGGTTGGGTCAAATGCTGAGGGAAGAGAACAGGAGCTGGCAGGGAAGGAACAGGAGACAAGACAAGCAGTCAACTGACCGAGAAGGGGAAAACTCCTGGTGATTTCCATCTCCTGGGGATTTGCAAATACTGGGGGCTGCTTTATGGCTGCAGGAGGGGGACTGCACAAGGGCACTGCTTCATTCATCCCTGAGCACTGTCAGTGTGCTTTGCTACTCTCTGTGACTTGAGAGACCTGCGCCCATGCCAGGACCCACGAGCCCACCCTGAGACCTCCTGGGGCCACCTCAAATCCATCTCAGGAATGCACAAGAGTATCTCAGGCTCCCACAAGAGTCAAGACCAAATCATGAGGCAGACGTGGGAGAAAAAATTGCCACTTCACTGCACCAAAGACTCATCAGACGGCACCAGACACTCAAATAACCCTACAACTGAGAAAACGTGGTCTTGCTTATTCCACAGGGGTCCCCTGCCTTTGTAAACATATGGTACATTAGCAGATGTTCTGCCCATGTATCCATAACACAACCCACAGCGCCACAGTTGATGTTAATTAGTCATCACCCCACAGCAAGTCTCGGCCCAGAGGTCAAGGACTGAGTGAGCTCTGGAGCCTAAACTATCCTCTTAGACCTACTGATGTTTTCACCACAAGATAAATAGCTTGCTTTGGGTGTGGAGAGAGGAGGGGGAGATGCCTTGGGAAGGCATATGGGGCCTCTGCTGGCTGGGTACCTGTTCAGAAGATACATGGTAGGTCATCACTCTTCCAGCGCTCTGCTTTGACAGCTTCTCTAACCATACATCACTTCAAAAACATTAAAGAGAGCCAGGTCAGTATTAGCAGTCCTGGAGGAGGAACACAGGAGAAGTGGCAGGGTGGGCTCTCCAGCCCCCCTCCACCATGGTGGGCTCCTCGGGCAAGGTGGCATCAGCCACTGGGGGAGAGCTGGGTCCAGGAGGTGGGGATGGACATGGGGGATCTGCTTGCTGCTCTCTCAGCTCCCCCAAAGCACAGTCAGCACACTGTGGTGCTGTGTGAGAAGAGCCACACGAGCTGCTCTGAAAGCCAGAAGGAAAATTTGGTGCTGGTACGTACACAGGGAAGGACAAGGAGGAGGACTCAGACAGACAGAGGGAAATACAAGGCTGAGGAATAATCCAGAAAATTCAAATACATCAGGTCGTGTTTTGGTATTCACAGGCATCATCTTCAAGAAAGTTTAACATACCCAAATGTTTTTCCTAAAGTAAATTTCTGCTCCGAAGCCAGTACTAACAGGATTAACAAAGGAGACCTGTCATGTCTTGCTATTGGAGACGATAATCAAGAGAACGACAAACAAATTGATCAAGAGAAAGACACTCTGTGTCATTCTGCAGCAAGGCAGCCAAAAGAGAGAATTCAGAGGAAAAACTGCTCTGCCTTTGAGAGCTATTCCCAGAGAAATGGGATTTCCCCTTTCTGCTTTCATTTGAATGGCATTTGAAAAACACAGCTGCAGTGTCCCATGAACGCAAGGTGTGGAGCCAAGAGGGGAACCCTCCCAGCCAGGCTGTCCCCGCCCTCTGCAGCACATCTCAACTGAGCAGTTGGTCCTGTCTTCACAACACCAATCCTTGACTCAAACACTCCCAAGCCTCAGTAGGCATCTGAACCTCAGCTGCGCTTGGGTCCTTGAGGTTCCCTATAAATCAATCCCTTTAAATGTCAGTTCCTGCCCCGAGCCAGCACAGGAGGTTCCATCAGTTCAAACAACTCTCCTGGCACTGGAACCAAGTTCTGCCAAGCTGTGGATCATACCTGGGGCCTGAAGTTCAGAGCAAGGCAGGATCTGGCATCGCAGAGCGAGGTGATTGCCTGGAAGGTGCAGCCAGTCTTTGCAGTCATGTGCTTTGCTCCAGAATTTGAAAAATCTCATAAAGTTATCTGTCATCCCCTTGCACCTGAAGCAACCCCTCCCAGGTCCTCCCTTCCTGATCCCAGCCATGCTGTCAAACTTCCCCATCCGCATTCCAGCCTTGTACTCCAACTGCTTCATCTTCCTGTGCCCCCCCAATGCTCTGCCCCCAGAACCCACAGATATTAATTGATTTGTCAAAAAAGCTCAGGCAAGGATGTATTAAATCCGAACATTCCACTCATACCTCCCGGGCTTCCCGGTGAAACTGAGATTCCTCAAATATGGTAAAAAAACAAAACAAGACAAAACAAAACGGAGGAGGGAAGAACAGAAAAGAGTGGAAATAGAAACCAGACAGATGAAAAGCAGAAGGGAAAAGAAAACCAACAACAGAACACAAATGAATTGGAGGACAGCCCTCATTAAAAGCTGCAGGTTGAGGTTCTTTTTTGGCTAAGAATTTGGCATCGGTGGCCTTCTGTGATACGTCACCGCATGAAATAAATACAATATAGCATTATAGGAAACAACTGCCATATGTGAGGGGGGTGGCAGCCGATGCTTTCCCCGCCACCCCCTATTGCTTTCGTCTGCACTAAAGCTGAGTTTAAACTAGTGAAATCCATCTCTATCTGTCTAAATGTATAAATACACTTCCAGCCAAGACCCACCACTGGCTGTAGTTGTGTGGCAACTCTCAGCTGAAATGTCTAAGCAGGGTTTTTGACTTTATCCCCAGCTCATTGTTAATGCATTTAACAGGATTTTCAAAAAAACTGCCTTTGCTCTTTGAGGTGATACCCGGGTCTGCAGCGACACGTCGCAGATCCCTCTGATGCAGCACAGCTCCCCGTGGAGTGTCAAACCCTGTTTGCCCACGAGCACAGAGAAAACAGAAAACATCATATGGACAGCTATAAAAGCTGCGGAGAACCGGATCTGAGAGAACTCTAACCTTGTTTGTATTGGAGGAGATCTCGTGTATCCCACTTTTAAAGCTGCTTCTTATTGCATGAGCACATCTGCGAGCAGAACTGGACACACTGCACGGGCTGGGCTGCTGAAAAGGCAGCTCAGAGATGCTGCTCAGGCAGGTAATTAAACCCATCAGTACGTGAATGACCTGGTTAAGAATCTCAAGAAAATAGAAAATTCCTCAGGAGGCAAAAAACTGGAATTGAAATATCAAAATTTATCCCGGAGCAAAAAATAGCCTCCTTTCATTCCTTTGCCACCAATGCTTTAAAAAAGGACTAGGAAAATGAAAAGTGCACCAAATAATACATGAAAACATTCTCCCAAACTAAATAGACATAGAAGCACAAAGCCCTGTATATATTCAACACTATTTTTAGAAAACATTTAAACCTACAGACTTCAAAATTAATTCTCTAAAGTACATTTCTTTCTGTAGCGCAATACAAATCTCATTAAATTCCATAGTTCACAATATTTATACAAGACTGTACCCTTTGTTATTAAATGCTATAGGACCTGCCCAGAAAGGTTAGTGACACTTCCTAGGATACCAAAACCTTTTCAGATCAGTTCATCTCTAAAAAAAGCTTGGACTGATTTTAATTTGATCAGCCTTGAGACGTTGTCAGAATAGTTTACTGAGCAGTTCCTATGAAAAATAGGGAGGTTTTTTTATTGACAAATGAAATCAATTTTGTGAGGAGTATTCACAATATCTCAGCCCTTAAAATGTCATGTGCTCCAATTCAGTGCATGCTTTGTGGCAAACAGTGTATTGCCAACTTTTAATAGGAAAAGATGCCTGTGGAATTTTCAGCAATGGCTTCATGGGGAATGCGGGAAACTTTCTCTCTAAAGGTGAGTGGGGCGATGAGTCCCATTGCACGGGCTTGGACAAACAACCCAAATCAAGAGCTGTGTTGGTGTCTACTTCTCCAGCTATGTCAGTGGAAGTGAGGGATTTAAATAGGAGTTGACATTTACTCTTTCCATGCTGAGTTTGTACCAGGCTGCAGTGAGAGCGGGTCTCCTCCCACCCCTGGCCATACCTGACAAGGTTATTGGGTTGATCTGATCCCTTTTGATTGCCTCATGTGACAGGATTTGTTGGAGAACATCAAGAGCCTTCATTCTTCAAAACCTCACCTAGAATCCACCTGAACACAGCAAGGACATGGAGCTGTTGGGGTGAGTCCAGAGGAGGCACCAAGATGATTAAAGGGATGGTGCCTCTCCTGTGAGGAAGGGTGGAGAGAATTGGGATTGTTCAGCCTGGAGAAGAGAAGCTTTGAGGTGATCTGATTGTGGCCTTCCTGAAGGGAGCCTACAGGAAGGATGGAGAGAAACTATTTCCAAGGGCCTGGAGTGACAGGACAAGGGGAAATGGCTTCATACTGAAAGTAAATTTAAATCAGATATTAGGATAAAATCCTTCCCTGTGAGTGTGGGGAGGCCCTGGCACAGGTTGCCCAGAGAAGCTGTGGCTGCCCCATCCCTGGAAGTGTTCAAGTTGATATTAGACAGGGCTTGGAGCAACCTGGGCTAGTGAAAGGTGTCCCTGCCCGTGTCAGGGAGGTTGGAATGAGATGATCTTTAAGCTCCCTTCCAACCCAGGCCGTTCCACGATTCAGAGGGACCAGCAGACAAAAACATGTGCTGACATTTATGATACAACAACTTCAAGCCTCCATCCTTCTATGTCTGGAATCTTTTGCCAACACTAAATACACCAAGACTGCCATCAGAGAAATGCAATTGAAAAATGAGAACGATTAGCAGGCTCAAGATCCAGTACTTTAAACCACATCCTATATTGGGGGTTTGTTTCCTCATTCCACCGACTTACTTTTACTAAGGCTGATTGTAACAACAGCATGAAATTAAGAGAGGGAGAGGGGGGAAGGAAAAAAAAAAAAGGAAGAAAAAGCACTCTGTCTGTTTAGATTGGGTCACATTGTGAATTTAGGTTTCATTTTTCTCTTAATTTTCTGCAAAGATTGGCCTTAAGAAGAAACACATTTCTGGAACTGGGAACCTACAGCATGGTACAGCTTTCAAGACACCATGCCAAAGTGTCTCTTTAATTATTTTTTAGATGAATTTTCCTTGTTCTGAGCTAATGGGTAACAGACCATGTCACAAAAATATTCCACATCCCTATTTATTCAGCAGAGGAGAGCTTTTTCTAAGGGTTTTTAAGGAGTTTAAAAACTGCAGGCAGAGAGTCCTTGGAAGCAATGCCAACAGGCTGTAGGCATCTACTTCAGGTTCACAGGAGCCCCATTCAGCCCAGGACTTCTCAATTCAGCTGCAATTTAAGATTAAACTCAGGATGCTTGTGAGGCAACAGACCTGTTTGCTTTCCTGTCCCCTCACCACTCTGTTCCCAGAGTAAAACCCTAAGAGAGCTCCCAGAAACTACAGGTACAGCTTCAACAGCCCTTTAAAATGTACAAAATAAACCTGCTAGAGCAATTAAGCTGGTTTTGATGTTTAAGATCACTGAATGCATGAAAGTTAACAGATACCCCTGAGCCACTGCCAGCCAGAAAAGCCCTAAGAAACCCTGGAGCAAGCCATTTTTGGCTATAAAAGGCGCCAAGGTCCATGGCAGGAGGGACTGTGGGAAGCTGTGGGAAGCCCCTCCAGGATCAGCCTTATCCTTCAGGAACCACTGCCAGAGCAACATGTTGGCTTGGGGCACCTCAGGCAAGAGGGACGCCCAAAACTGGTGTGAGATGCTGATGCTGGAGAGAGAGGGAGGGTGGGATCCTCTTTCCAGAGGAAATACAACTTCCCTCTAACACAAACCCTTCCCAAAAGGGCTGCTGAAGCCAGCCTGCTTTTTGTTCTCAGTAATCACTTTACCAATATTTCAAAGGCATTATGTAACTGAAACAGTGTAAAGTTATTGCTACCGACATTGTCAATAAATCATTAACATTTCTTAACAGGAACAGCACAACTGTTCATGTCATGGCTGTCTCATTCACTTTCAAATCAAAGCTTTCAAATTAAATATTCATTTAATATTAAAATATTAATGCAGTCCCACTGTTTCTGTAATATTAATTTCTTATGGCATTTCCAGGCAAATGCATATATTATAAACTTCATCTCCCACGGGAGGTCCCTCAGTCTTCCCTTTCCTTCTTTCAGTATTATCCTGATCCTGGGCCAGGAAGGGACTTGGAGAGAAGGAGGGGCTGCCCAGTGAGGGGAAGCAAGGTGGATAATCTCACTTAAAGTGTACCCCATTCCTCCCCTCCCACACAGCCTCCCCACCCTCAGATCAGGATATCGAAGGCTGCCATTATATCTCCCGCCTACAGAATGACTCATTCATACATTCAGCAATTCCTGTTGGAAAAACAGCAAATGCCTCTGTCACCAGAGCCCATTACAGAAATTAAACTTTGCAAATCATCAGGGAGGGGCAAGATTTGAAGTCTTCCAAGGTGCACTGCTGGTCTCTCCGGTCTCAGCGAGAGCGGAATTGATTTGACAATAAGCTTTTACAGCCTTAATGCCTACAGTAGGCAGCACGCACATTCCGGTGGGAAGCAGGTCAGAGGAATACAAGACTGTTTTCCTGGATACTTTCTTCCCTCTCACTTTTTTTTCAGTGGTTCATTTCAGGCAAAAAAGGAGCTGAATGGAAAGCCACAGTGTCATTTCCATGGCTGTGGCAGAGCTCGACACCAAGGCTCGCACGAAGAGCACCCCTCGTCCATCTGGCTCCTGCTGGCGTGTCCCTGCCTCCCTGGAGGCAAGAGAGCCAGGAGGGAAACTGTGACATCCTATGGCACCTTTGGGATGTCAGTGGTTTCACTCTGCAGGAAACTCTGCTTGGGATGACCCAAAGGAAACGAGAAGCACATTCACTGACAAATGGCCTGGACAAAGCCCCGCTCAGAACAGCTGATTTTCGGCACAGTTGTGCTGCTTTGGGCTGGGGTACAGCTAGTTTTCCTCATAGCAGCTGGCTTGGGGCTGTGTTTTGGATTTGTGCTGGAAACAGTGTCAATAACTCAGGGATAACGTTTTTTGTTGTCTCAGAGCAGCAAGTACAAGAGTCATGGTCTTTTCTGCCTCTCAACCCCCCCCAGAGCTGGGGGGACACAGCTGGGACAGCTGATTCCAAACTGTCTTTATCTCAACCCATGAGTTCTGACACCTTTACTTTTCCAACTCCCCCTCCCATTCCAGCACAATCAGTGAGTGGCTGAGTGGGGCTGGGGTTAAACCACAACAGTTTACTATAATTACTTCTGTTGCTTGTAGCTTCCTTATCCCTCCTCCTGAGACCATTAAACCCACACTACTCTTCTTCAGAGTGAGGAAGAAAAGCTCTTTGGCCTTCAAGCTCTTTGGTATTTTCTCCCACTATTTCCTTCTCCCCTCATGAGACACCCTGGGGTTTGATTAGGGATTTATTTGGTTGGTTGAGGGGCTTGTGTTGTTTTTTTTTTTTAAGCCAAGTACATAAAATCTGCATAAAATTCATTCATTTGCATTCTTCAGGGGAAGGGAAATTATTTCTTGTCTCAATTTGCCAGTGACTCCAGACCTCCCTATTCTCCACATTCTTTAAAGACCTGCAGGGTCTCTGAGACAAGGGATAACATTATCAGGGCTTAATGCTGACTTCTAACAGGAGGTTGCCACTGAAATACTCTGGTACTGGACTTCAGGTTGGTTGTTGGATTCTGACTTTAAAATTACATTGGGAGATTCACAGAATCCTCAAACAGTCTGGGTTGGAAGGGAGCTTAAAGATCATCTCATTCCAACCCCCTGCCATGGGCAGGGACACCTTCCACTAGCCCAGGTTGCTCCAAGCCCCGTCCAGCCTGCCCTTGGACACTTCCAGGGATGGGACAGCCACAGCTTCTCTGGGCAACCTGTGCCAGGGCCTCACCACCCTCACAGTGAAGAAAAAAACTCATTCTTCAATAAGAAGAGCAGGAGTTGCCATCATGGAGCTACTTCAAATCCTGCCACGTGCCAAGTCTTTGTGTCTGGATATTCGTGGCCCAAGTGCTCAAAGGGATTACAAGAGTCACTTTCTCAGCTTGTTCTGTATACAAGTAAATCTGTTTGCTCAAATGAACTCTTGCCTTTCTTTGAGGTTTGTCATCACAAGGCACTTTGCAGAAGCCATATAATCACTTAGGATTAAAACCACAAAGGACTATCTTTGACGGTGCTAACTTTGGGTATACTTATTACTGAGAGAGGAGTCTGGATGCTTGGTCTTCCTGAGGGTGTTTCTGCTTAGCAATCTTTCTTTCTATGCAAATCCCATGCAGAGCCCATCTTTGGAAAGAGCATTCCTGGTGCAAAAACTAGTGGCACAACCAGTAAATGTAAGATTAGATTTGTATATCCTTAATCACGTACCAGGATACAACCGTCTCCTCTATAAGAAGCACAGAAACCCACCAAAACTCAGTCAGACAAACATCTCTCCCAGCCAGCATCCCTTCCCTCACAGCCCCTGCCCCTCCTCTCCCTTCCCTCTCCCAGCAGCCACCTCTTGCTAAACCCATCCTTTCCACTCCTGCCAAAACCTCTTCTTCCATATCTAGCCCCAAAGGTAACATTCACCTCCCTCTTCTTTCCCATTCCATAATTGCATCCTTCAGCTCTTGTATTGTCCAACTCCTCCACATCCCTTTTCCTTCTCCCATTACTCTCACTTTCCATTCTCTCCCCTTGTCCTTCCCGCTTGTAAATGGTACTTGTCCTTCTTTATATACCACTTTGCCCTTTCTCCCTCCAAATCAACATCCAGCTCCTGGAAGCATTCACTGCCTATTTTGCCATTCTCCCTAAAAACTTTTTCCTGACTTTTTTCCCTTCTTTTTCCTTTTTTTTTTTTTTAAAGGATGTTACATAAAAATAAACTATCTTCTTTTTTAAAAGTCCCTGTGACCATTAAACTACCACACTCAGCAGTGAGTTTTTACAGCTTATCATAAAACCTCCTGCAGTCCCATTATAGTTGACTAAGGAATAAAACATGGCTCAGAAATAATCCCAACTGTCTACCATTACTGATTTCCTCCTGTGCTTCTTAACTGGTTAAAAAAATCAACACATTAGAGGCACTGTGTCCTCAGATTTCAGAGCAGTGCACAAAGGTGACAGGGGAAGGAGGAATAGAACCTTCAGGGCAGCTCCTGATGAATCCAGCACTTTGGTTACCAGTCCTTGCACAGAACAGGCAGTGGATGCAACATTCCCAACCTCTCACCTTGTGCTGCACCATGGAAGTGTCCAGTCACACATCCAGGTCACAGAACGTTCTGAGCTGAGACGGAACCACAAGGATCTTCAAGTCCAACTCTTAAGTGAATCACCTACCCAGGGACTGAAACCACAACCTTGGCATTATTAGCACCAGGATCCAGCCAAGTGAGCTCCTCTCAGGGTGTCTCCTGCTGAGAAGGACACATCAGAGTGGCACTGATGTAGCTTCTTGGCCAGATATCATGGAGGGGGATCTCAAGGCCTCCAGAAAGGATGCAAGAAACTGAAAAGGAAAAAAGCAGAGGAGCAGCTTCAGGCACAGACAGGGACACTGGGAAGGGCCCCAGGCTTGGCTGCAGGACCAAGTGGCCAAAGGCACAGTTGGGGGAACACTCATGGATGTATTTTGGGCTGGATGTGCAGGAGGAAGAGGCACAAACACTAAGAATGAGTCAGAGCCACACCTTGCAAGTGGCTGTCACCAGTCTCTGTGACTGCTGTGCAGAAGACTGTGCCATCAGCAGGAGGTTTTCTGGGCTGTGGCCAACGAAGGGATTGATGTGAAGGCTATTTGGTGTAAACAGGATGTTTTTCCAGAAAGGGCTAAAGGCAGGAGCTGTGTCACTGCCTTGGCTTCCCTTCTTCCACACCTCCACTAGGGATGAAAATTGATCCCAAGGTGGGGAAAAAACTTTGAATATGTAGTCAGCAACTCACTCTTCCTCTTTTTGAACTAATTATTTAGAAGTCCTAATAACTGCATTAGGGATGAGCACATTTTCCGGCTGTCCAGCTCATTCTTTCCTAATGTTGACGTTCCAAACAGACTGTTATAGAGTTATACCATTACTAGATTAAAAAGATGTCACAGGCATCTTTGATTATAAATTCAAGTGATTATATTAACTGAAAGAAAACTTCCTGAAAATCGTGATGTTGTCTTTATAGCCTTATTTTCTGCAGTTGTGGCACGTTCTGCAGATACACCCTGTACCAGAAGGTGGGTAATGTCAGCCCCAAGTTCCTCCTGGAATCACAGAACCATTAAACTTGGAAAAGACCTCTAAGATGAGAGCCCAGCCTTTGACTGAACATCATCATGCTCACTAAACCTTATTGCAAAGTGCCATGTGCACTAATTTTTTGAACACTTCCAGGGATGGTGAGTCCAGCATTTCCCTGAGGACCCTGTTCCACTGCTTAACCACTCCCTCAGTGAAGACGTTTTCCTGAACCTCCCCTGGTGCAACTTGAGGCCATTTCTTCTTGTGCTGTCATAGTTGCCTGGGCAAAGAGAGTGACCTCACCTCACCACAACCTTCTCTCAGGTAGTTGTAGAGGGCAATAAAGTCTCCCCTGAGCCTCCTTTTCTCCAGATTGAACAACCTCAGTACCCTCAGCCTCTCCTTGTAGGACTTATGTTCCAGACCCTTCACCTCTCACCTCTGTGTGATGATTCTCAAAACTTTCATACAAGACAAACACAAGATAAAATCTATAGTAGCACAGACTTGACACTTTCTCAGGTTATGTTCCTCTGGGGACAAAGCAATCAAAAAATCTGCCACTACACTACCAAATCCCCAAATAACAGCAATACTAAGGGTCCAGAGGAAAATACTACAGCATTCTGGTGTTGTTCTTAGATTACTCACAACCCCCAAAAGTTTGGAGGTTTGTTTGAAGGACTGTCCCCAAAATTCAGATGTTTTGTTGCCTCGGCTCTAGCCTTTCCACAACTCTTCAAAACTCAAAGGAGGGCAGGAAACCTTTCCTAGGATTTCCATCTTGCACCTGGTTGAACTGTGACATCATCAAAACAGCCTCTGACGTGATGTTTTGACATTCCTGGTGCTGTGAAGCCAGGAATTGTAGAGATCTATGGAAACTGAAGGTTTCTGCAATGGCAATGTGAATCTCCTCTAAACCACTGTGTAAATTCACAGTGTAAATTAAACCAAAGATTTGGGGGGAGAAGTTATATTTCCTTTCTCCAAGCTTTATCGCCTATCCTTAGCTGGCAGCCTGCAAGAAAGACAGGATTAGACCTTCCTCCTGTGCTCTGCCTTAGCTCAGTGCAGGTTAAGGATGAAGATGATCCACGTGGCAGAGCTGCAGGAGTTATTGCAGCGAGGAGTGGCTACTACCCCAGAGAAAGTAGTGCACTGTGAGCTATCGAAACATATAAGCAGAAATTTTTATAATATTGATTAGGAAAATCGCATTTTATAGCCAGGTAGTGCCATATGTGTATTCAGATCAGAGGCTGACACTTCACACAGTCTATAACGTCACAGTCCCCAAGACTCTCAATTTTTTACTCTTTCAGGTTTTTTTGCCGCATCACGGTTTAAACCCCTGGCCATCTGTTGCAATTCCAGGCATGAATTACACCACCACAGATGGGAGAAAATTCAGAAGGTTGCAGAGTCAAGATTTCAGTGATTAGGAAATCCCTGAATTATGCTTGGCTGTTCAATCAGGATGTGCACACACACACTACGACAACGTCCCCAGCGCCACAATCACACGCTCTGTTGTCACACGCTCCCCATTCCACACACAGATCCCAGGAATGAACTGGGGTGGAGAGCAAATGAAACTGGTGTTGGCACAGGAGCGTGGACAGCAGGCTCTTCCTCTTCCATGATAATTCAGGATCATGTGATAATTCATCTCCACAACCATGCACACGGTTGGGAGAATTAGCTGCAAATTTTGGATGAGAAAAATGCACATCACAAGAGCGAGGCCCCACATCCTATTAACAAATGTCATGTATTTTTTGTGTGGATGTTTGAGAGTTTCACATTTGAACAGCTGGGAGTTTGTTTGGGTTTTTTTTAATGGGTAATACAAAATAATTTCCTCCCAATTTGTTCCTGGAAAGAGAAGACTACTTTGGCTCAAGTGTTTAAAGGAGATGAACCAGCAGGAAAAATTTCAGCCTGCATGAGTAACTGCAGAGAACTCATGGTTTTATACTGGCAGCACTAGGAAATCATAACCTTGTCTGTTATCCTGCACCTGGGCTATGCTCAGAAGAAGCTACACTTGAGGGCATTTTTTTAAGGTAGGTTTGCAGTTTTATGTTGGGTTTTGCTGGGGTTTTTAAAGTTGTAAGTGAAATTCTGGACCGTTCACAATTTCTCTAAAAGCAATACAATATTAAACTAATAGCTTTGGCCAAAAGAGAAGAAAACATTGGGGAAACAAAAGCTTTTGAAGGAGTCCCAGTATTTCAGTTCCAGCTTTTCACAGTGATGGCATTCAGTTTTATAATCCATGTGATTATAAATCCATGTGAATTTTTGAGACCAAGTTTACTTCCATTTAGGTTTAGAGCACTGAACACCTACATTTGATGCTCTATTTTGAGCTACACAGAAATTGTTGTCTAACCTGATGCCCTCCCTGTCTTGAGGGGAAGGCACATCAGAAGGTGGCAAAGAGGCCATTGCAACAAATTCCAGCAGAACTCTTCTGCAGGCTGAAATCTTTTCAAGGTTTGCAAGAGCCTCTTTCCAGGAGTTTTTTGACACAAGCTGGGAAGAGGAAAGTATTTCCAAGCCTCCTGTTATCTGAGGCTCTGCTTTCCCTCTCTGGGTGTGGTTTGGAAGATGCTTTCCAGAGACATCCTCCTCAGTCCTGCAGTCACTGCTGTCTGCAGTAACACCTCCATATTTGGCTAAGTTTTTGCTTCAAGGTACTTTCTGGGAGCGAATTTTCTACCCCTGATCTCCACAGTGGAAGGTGTTCCTGCCCATGGCAGCGAGGTTGGAATGAGATTATCTTTAATGTCCCTTCCAACCCAGGCCATTCTATGATTTGCGCACAAGTTGGGATCATTCTCTGCAAGGGCGTTTTGGTTCCTCTCTGGAGAGCTTGCAGGAGGAGTGGGGAAAAGGTGTTCATTGAAAATATGCCAATGTGGTGTCTTGCCTGTCCTTGGAGCAGCGCAGGGATTTCCTCTTCCAGGGTAACTTCTTGTCCTCTACAAGTTATGCCAGAAGTTATTTCATTTTTTCCCTCTGGGAAAGGAGAAATTTGCCAAATTCACTGGATATCTCCATCATCCTGATTCTAGCTGGGCCTGTTTACAAACAAAGGCATCTGTCACCTTGCAGAGGAGAGGTCAACTCTAGATCTAGGGAGGATGCTCCTTCCCTTTTCCACCAGACAGATTGTGCTCTGCTATCAATACACTCACTCTATTTTTCTGTAAGTTGTTTCCAGCAAGTGCACTTATTATAAGTTTGTTTGCCAAGTGCAGTGGTGTCACCTCCCTCCTTGATTATAGTTAAGTAAAAGTGTTTTTGTTTCAAACGGAAAAACAAATGGAATAGATTCCCTGTCCTCCCAACCCTCACAGGCACCTCTGGTTATCACTCAGCAAGGGTGAGGGGGAGGAAATAACTTTTTGGATGCCCCTGGTTATGGTATGGACAGCTGATCACAGTATGAGATAATGCACCATGAATTATTCCTGACAATGCTTTACAAAAGTGCCACAATGGTATGCAAGTCAGGAAGAAGCTCTAGGCCAGATCCCTAGAAAACATAAATCGATTCATACTGGAGAAGGTGCCCCTCTGGCTTACGGAATTATTCATGCCAAATCATTTCAGAGAGAAGTTTGGGCTCTCTTCTTTTTGCTGGACAAGCTGTTTGGGATACAGTTTTGCTGGTTCCTTCTTAAGAGGAACCTCATGATCAGACCCAGATCCAGCTCAGTATCCTGCTTCCAGCTGTGCCCAGCAAAAGGACCAGAAGATCCTTCACCCACGTGACAGAACAAGAGATCTGAAGGTAAACTTTTTATACCAGAGGAAAAACGAGCCAAGAACCTTTATCATTGTGTGGCTTTTGGTGTTGCAGCACACACGGGACGGATTCCAAGTTTCCCTACCAACTCTCCATCACTAGCCATGGATTTATTTCCACCTGCCACCTTCCCCCAGATCAATGCCCAAAGTGTGTATGCACATGGAATGCTGCAGGCACCTCGCTCCTGGGGTTTTGGATGAAACAGCCGTATTCCCCTGGCAGAGTTAAAAGCAAGCACTACCTATTTCTCTCATCTGAGACTGCGAGAAACATCCAGAGCGGGATTTCTTATCTCCCCAAACATTCCGAGGGCTGGCCTGAAGGACACGGGCTCTGTTTCCTTGAAATAGCACACAGCGTCTGTCCCAAGCTGAACTACGGAGTAACTGGAGAATGGAAAAACGCTGCCAGCACCCAAGATGCCTGTTGCCACCTCCCACTGTAAGCTCCTTATCTGGGAAATGCCTCGTGAATCAGATGGCAGCGTTTCAACCGACGAGCCTCGGCCTCTTCTGGTGCCCGTCCTGCCCAGAATTGCCCAGCACGGCGTCAGAGCTCACCCCAGCCAGGACAGTCCTTACACCACAGCCCAGCAGGAGGAGGGACAGGGTGAAGGGCCAAGTGTGTGGAGGAGGATTGCGCTTTGCAGGCTGTCGTGGCGCTGCGTATAACGCAACAGCGTTCTGATAAGGAGGGAGGGGGAGCGGCTATTTTGCCATCAGATGGAGTAAAATTAGCTTAGGTGAGTAAGGGTGTCTGGCTGGCAGGCAGCCTGCCTCAAATACGGCCCAGTGAGCTCAGCTCCACGGCCAGGAAAACAGTGGGATTTTGTACTTTAAAGTGCTTCGTTAGATCAAGTGCTCGTAGCCAAAGCTGAGAGCGAGTCAGAGGGGGAGGAATGGGGTGGTGGCAGCTGGGAGTCTGGCAGCTGTGTGATCTCTGGGGGCTACAAATGAACATGTAAATTTCTATATTAAGCAGCAAAAGCATCTATTAGGGTAAAATTGCTCCAGCTTAATTGTTAGATAGGCATGTTTGTTAAAATACAATTTAAGCAAGATCGTATCGTTTCTCCTCACTCAGGAGTGTTCGCTCGATAACGTCGTTTGTCAGCAACTGCCTATTATGTTAAATAGCTGAGGAATTGCTGGATATCTTTCTGCTTAGATAATAACTTTAAAGTTTCTTGAAGCATCTCAGAAGTCTGACTAATCTCTCTGTCTCTCTATTTTATTTTTCTAAAGCGAATTTAGTGCTGGTGAAAGGTTCCAGATTGACAGCCCTGGAGACAGGAGCTGATTGCTTATCCACATAATAGGTACAGTCCAGACAGCTGCAGTGCACTCACAACTCCTTCCCAGCCATGGCTCTGGATCCTGCACTTCCAGTGACATTTTGAACACCAGAGTGACTGCAAGGCTTTGCTGGAAGGGTGATGGTGGCGGGCACTCACGCTGGTTTTGTCAGCTTAACCTTCTCAGGTTTCCTTTATAACCAGAGAGGAGATTACAATGATTCAACCTCCAGAAAAAGCAAGAGCCCAACTTTGTCTTATCCATCTCCTTCTGACCACTGAGGGAAGCTTTGGGACTTCAGAATTACAAAGCTCAGTCTACACGGCTCACTCAGAGGCTCACGGGGAGTCTGAGGGGCTCACTGATGATCTGGGAAGTGACAGCTTTGTGCCTTTCACTACATGCAAGCAAATACCCACAGCCTCAAACCAGCCTTGAAGTCCAGACCTTGAGAAACATCTGCAGCCGAGAACGGGCAAAGACACGGAAAACACTCTTTGGTTAAAGCTGCCTAAAAATGCAATGACCGCAGCCAGCCAAATGACAGGGGAATTGTTTGTTTGCTTCTGACACATCCAGAGCCAAAACCACCTGGATGCCTGGACAATCATCTGCTGGCAGCAACGTTCAGACACCAACAACTGAAGATGGGTTTGAATCACAAACTGGTTACAGGAAATCTAACGATATGTGCTGCTAAAAGCTGTCCAAGTCCCTGACTCACTCCTTCACTCTCCATCCAGCTCTCATTCCTGGGCATTCCCACATACTGAAAGACAGATACGTTCACAAGAGCAACACCAATCTGCAGGAGGCATGACAGCCTGTGGGAAACAACATGGTTGCGGATGGAAGGTGGAAAAGGCATCTCTGGAAAATGCATTGAGTAGAAAAATCCTCTTGAGTTCTTTACATTTTCTCCTGCTGGCAGCATTGGAAGGTCTGCTTTGGCAAATCCTGCTCAGTCATGCAATGGTTTAGGTTGGATCCATGCAGAGCGTGCAGCAAAGAGGTTAAGAAAGCAGCGCATGCAAAGTGGGTAGATCTGGACGCTATTTTAGCAGCTCACTGGGCTGTCATTCCTGTTTTCACTTGTGGCACCGTTTTTGCTCTTTGGATACCAACATGGCAAGCAAGAAGGTAGCAAACAAAACAGGCTATTGCTTCTTTACAGAGAACAAGGCCTTTCCTCTCCCCAGCCAAGTGCCTCCAAGCACCCACATTCAAGCTCGGGGTTGGCAAGCTCATTTCTGTAATAAATTATCGCAGTTTCCGGCATCAAATCCTTGTGACAGCCAGAGTGAAAAGCAATCCTAGGGAGAACCATACTAGATAATTGACCTTTTACTCAACAATTCTTAGGTTGCTCTTGAGAAACTGTAATTGTTGGAGGAGGGAGGAGGATAAACCACAAGCCTCAACAAGGAGAAAGGTTTTACGCAACAGTCCCTTGTTTTCTAAAATTTCCCCCAAACAAACATCACAGTGGCAAATTCTATACTTTCATTTCATGCTGGTTTGGCTTTCAGAGGGAAAATATCTACAGCCCCAGTCTTGTAAAGGTATATGTACATTCTTAATATATACCTTGTGATTGCAGTTTCATGCAGCTACTGCCAGGATGCAAAGCTTTGTTTACTCACAAAAGCCTTTACAGAATTGGGGTTTTGTCCTCTTAGATGCTTATTCAAATGCACTCAGACAACATCAGTTTCATTTCCTACCATTGGAACATTACAATTGCAAATAATTTCTCTTTTATCCCAAATATTGACTATTCCAAGGCACAGAGTGAAATTGCAAACATTTTGGTTATAGCTCTAAAGAACACACACATCATAAGAGCAATGAGCTGAGCTCAATCCAGTCCCAAAATTGATTTGGCTTCCACACCTCTGCAAATTAAGTTACGTATTTCCATGCTCAAGTGAAAAAACCAACATGCAACATTTAATGCTTAATATTTAAACAAAGTGCTTAATGTTTACACACTAAGTTCTCTCCTTTTTTTTTTTTTCTAAATTTAAGCCTTTGCCTAAGTTAGACAGAAAATAGTAATAGGTGAACCTCAAACCATTGGAAGGTTGGGTCCAGTTCAGAAGCTTATCCAAACCCCTTCTATGTTTGAAAAACAGCTTGAAAACTTGCAAGAACATGAGTCATTTGGATGTCACTCTGACTTATTATAGTCCATCACACTTTGAGTGATGGTCCTCAAGTTCTTTCTGATCACCAGTTTGGCCATTGCTTTCATGTTTAATGGTGCTGAGTCACACCAACGATAAAATCTTTCAGAAAACCAGTTTTGTCTGTCGGCAGAGCCACAGCCAAATGAGGTCTGTCTGAGCCATGCCCCCGTTTGCTCCCATCTCAGCCTGTTCCAGTCCACCCTGGAACATTCCCCAAGGCTGTGGCTGATGCAGAGGTGATACAAAATTAATAGATCTGCATTGGACTCCCCAGCCCTCCTATCACCAAGGAGGCCCTAAGATTTCACCTGCAGCACCTCTCTGTCAGCTCAGCTTATGGTGAAGAGCAGCAGAAAAAACGTCGAGTCAAACCTTGCGGCTGATGCAAGAGGTACACAGCTGATGTGGTGGAGTTACATAAACTGATGGCAGCTATGCTCACCCAAACTACACCCCAGGGCTGGGCAGTGCACCACAGGAAGAACAGTTTTTCTGTCAACTGAATGGATGTCCACTCTAAGGAGAACCCTTCACCCTCTGCAGCCCCCCAGAGTGACTCTTGAAACTGTCCAAAACCCTAAAAGGCAGCTGTGGCCAGGCCTGGGGTAACTCAAGGCCCTCCAGAAAATCCCATGGGACTTTTGTTCTGTCTAAACTCACCAGTGAGCCACCAGGTTGAGGCATTCCATCTCACTTTATCTGTTTATTGTAGGATGATATGATCCACCACAAAAATCACATCAGCCTTTATACATCAATAAACAATTGAAATATTCTTAGCTCAGTGGTCCAGGAATAATAACCATTCTTATCACTGAGAGATAAAGGGAGACAAGGAAAGATAACAAGGGGATAAGCAAGGTTTCTGGAGCCTAAGCAGAACCTGATGCAGCTCAAACTTTCAGTTAAGTCACAGTCTTCTTCAGTTTTAAGTCTTAGTGGAAAATAGTGCCACTGAGTTCATAAAAAACCAAAACCATCGGGGCAGGGAATGTTTTTCAGAGAACAGTGAGCTGGCAAAGCATGATTCTTAAAAGAAAAACAAGCACAACAAAAAAATCCTGTTTATGCAACTTTAAGACTGTATTCACAGCCTTCCATGTTAACAGAACCTTCACTGACTTTATTGTATCTTCCATCAGAATTGCTCTTCTTTTATGGAATAACCAAATTGTGTGCCAGGCCAGCCTCACCTCCCTGCTGCTGTTCATTTTAGGGCAGGCTATGGTCATTCATGTGCTTCCAGGAGCAGAAGATTCCTTCAACTGTCAGACTGTTGGGTTGCTTTGATATGGGGAACCAGTTGGGGACAAAGTCCACCAGAGTGGGAATTTTCCCTTAGGCATTTATGATCACAGTTATATAAATCCAAATAGGAACAGAAAAGACCAACAGAGAGAGCCAGAATTAGAAAAAAAAAAAAAAAATTAGTACCTTTAAGCAATGGCAGTAACTTATACCAAAATCACCAGTGATGCTCCTCCAGGAATTTCTGGACCCATTCCTGTCACAGCTTCAGAGAAGAAACCCAGGCTATGGCAGGACCTAAGTTGTGTCCTCTAATGGCGACATCACAGAGATCAAATTCAATCAAGGGAACCCAAATAACCTATTTTTATTCCTGCAGCTTCTGGTAAATTTTATTTCTGTGACTTGAGGTGATTATTTTTCCCTTTTG
Source organism: Lophotriccus pileatus (assembly GCA_035583135.1). Taxonomy (NCBI): domain Eukaryota; kingdom Metazoa; phylum Chordata; class Aves; order Passeriformes; family Tyrannidae; genus Lophotriccus; species Lophotriccus pileatus. The sequence continues at coordinate 7,981,668 of JAWWES010000038.1, forward strand.
ATACCATTTTCAGTGCATGCCCTTCATCTCCCGTGTGGAGCCAGCCCAAATGTCACAGAGACTATTACTGGTGTGTGCTTAACACACATACTTACAGTATGTTCATTCTCAGGGAGACTAAACATTATTGAAAGATTACAGCATTTATTTTGATGTGTGTCTGTTTAACCAATTCTAGCAAATGTTACACAAACACAAAAATGGGCTTTCCTTCCCTGTTCCTCACAAGCCACCCTGAACCAGAGATTTCCAAACAGAAATCCTCCCTCAAATCAATAAGGAATTTCAAAAAAAAAAAATCAAAAAAACACAACCTGATGCCACACTATGACACATTGAAATAGTTTGAATGTACAGCAAACAGATACATGAAGCAGAAAGAAACAATTCAGCCATTGCTCCCTGGAGTCCTGCTAAAGATCATTTCCAGCTTCAAGTCCACCAGTTTCTATCAACTTCTGGCTGATTTCAGGGATCACCACTCCAGCAATAATGTGATATTGGGAAGAAGCAGCAGTTTGATTCCTCACTATGTTGATTCTCATTTAATAAATGAGATCTGGATGGATTTCTTGTGATTCCCTGTTTCCATTGAGAATGGACAGAAAGGTCATCAAATACAGTCCTTCCTGTGGCCAAGTCCCCAGTGAGGAGAACAAGCATGGAGAAAACACCAAACCTGTAAACCACTGGTTAGAATTTTAATTTCTGATTATCCCAACTGTATTTTAGAGAGGATCTAGCCAGGATCCATCCTTAATAGTCACCACCCCTCTGCAAAGGTGGGATTAATAATCCTTACTGTAGCTACTACCAGCTCTATTGACTCTTAGGTGTTATTTCAAGAGAGACCTTTAGAAAAAAAAACAAACCACACAAACAAACCCAACCAAGTCGTTTCCCCCTCTTACCTCAAACTCTGTATAAAGGCACAAAGATTTAGAGCAAGGGAAACCCCACATCACACCTCATCTGACTGCAAGGAGAGGTGAGGGCATGTGAGGCCATAGCAGAGTCAGGTGGTTCTGTTTATCATGTGCTTGTTCCACCTTGTTTCACCGTTCCTCAGGGGTTGCTCCTGGGGAATACATCCAGTGCCATCAAAGCAGAGCACTCACATAAACACTGCTCACACGAAACCAGAATCATAAAGCGGCAGCAGCAGCAGCTAATATTCAGAATATTAGGAAAGCTAATGAATGGGTTCCTTCAGTGTGCAACCCCAGTCCAAAAACACAACCTTCCACTGCCAGTCATCAATTAAATTTGGTGTATTTTCTTTATGCTGGAACAAATTGGACTGACCGGACTCCTTAACCGAAAGGTCAGATGTGAAAATAAACTAAGGAAAACCAGGCTGTCCTTTCCTCAAGCATCACACTGCTCTGACACCTTGTCCTTGGACTCTAAACTGCTGTTTTTCTCAGCAACCCACCACTCACTCCGTGCTTCTTACCTTCCTTCCACTTGCCAGCCACCACAGGCACTCCCCAGGCCTGGAGGAGCTGGAGCAGCGAGGAGGTTTGCTGCTGCAGGCAGCTGAGAAGGGTGTCAGAGGCCTCGTGGCTGCCTCTTAATTGCTCCCAGAGAGCCCTGTAATCCTACCTGTGACTTCTCCAAAGGGACCACAGCTCTGGCTTGGGGGATACCATGGGGTAAAGGAGGAGCTTGGGGCAGAATAGTATGAAAGAGCAGCTGGTTCTTCATCTCAGCCACTGTCCCAGCTCTCCACAGTGTCCTTTTGTTCACACCCCAGCCCTCCCAGTCAGGCAGACTGGAAAGGTCTCATTGCAGTGCCTTGGAGGAGAGGATTGACTCAGTCCTCATCTAAAACAGCAATCCTTGGTCCTCAGGAAATGACCTTGAAAGAAATGCCCTTCTCAGGGCAGACAGCCCAGAGATGCTGTGGAAGGGAACTTACCAGCTCCTGCACAAATAGCCACTGGCATTTTCCTATTGCCAAGGCTGCAGCCTTACAAATAAGTAAATAAAACAGAAACCTGAGACTGGCAATATCTCCATTCCTTTGCTAGTCCTTGGAGTAACAGAGAAGGTTGCACTGTCTACTACTGTATAAGAGGGTCACTGGGGCAGCAGCTTCCAAATGTTTTACCGTTGGCTTCAGTCCCACCTGGAAGCATCATTTTACGTGAACTTACTGGAGGTTCATGAGCCCCCATTGTGTCAGATCAGCCTCCCTGAGGGACCAGTGCATGGGGATTTCACAGTGATCCTCTCCTGTCACGGCATCCCATGTTTACCCCCTTCACTAAGGACTTGTGGGGACACCCCCAGCATGAAGAAATGACCTTCTCTCACCTTGAAAGAGGAGCAAACCAGAAAAGCACAAAAACTTCAACCCAGCTGGGATAAAACAGGAGCTATTCCCAAACACGACACCAAAGCTCCCACTGAAAGTTAAAAAAAAAGCAAATATTTTCAGAATTCATTTTCCAATTTCATGCCACCTCTCCACTAATTACTTGTGGCCAGGGTCCTGCCTGCCAAGATGTTACAAAACTGATGCTATGAGAGAAATCTTTCTGGGGGAATTCTCACAGAGCAGCCCCACAGCCACAAAAAACAACAGAGGCAGGTACACTTCTAAAGAGCCACCCAGAGCCCTTCACGGACAGTTTGTCTCCACCTCTGAAGTGCCCTCCCTCTCCTGCACCCCTCCCTGTGTTTGCAGCAGGATGGTCCCTGGCAGGGGCTGCCTTATGCAGTCTGTAGGGCCCTACGGGGTGTGCAGAGCTGCTCAGGCAGAGGAATCAAACATCTGCATAGTTTCTGACCATCTCAGCACAACAACCCCATGTTGATAGGAGGAGAGGAATGCAGAGACCTCAACGGTGCCTCTCGACACCCATCTGTTTTTTAGAGTCAACTTCCCTGAACTCCTCTGCAAGCCATTAGCGCTGAGTGTCCAGTCAGGGCTGTGTGCTCTGGGTGTGCTTTAATTCCAAAGTAAACTCTTTTGCCTTGAGAAACATGCAACACAATAAACTAATTTGAGTTGAGCTTAGTTTAATCTTTCTGGGCTTTTTGTTGTTTTGATCTGATCCCAGAAGTGGAAGTCTGGTTTAGGTATCGTGTTTTTGTTTTGTTTTGGGGTTGAGGGTCTTTTGGTTTTTTCCTTCCCTCTTTCTGGGATTTGCTCTCCACAAGCCAGATTCCTGGACTTGACAAGTTCTGCTTTATGCTACTTACACTGCCACCTGCACAGCGGAGAGAGATTTAAAAGGCTGACTTCCCTGTTGGTAAAAGCAACGACAAGCAAACAGAGAGCTGTGTTCAGGACAAGCTGAAAGGCATTTCAGCTTCCTTTCTTCATGTTAATTTACAGATGTGTCCTTCCCCATTTTCCTGTGCCCTATCCTTCTACCTGGCCAATGCTTTTCCTCCACATAGTGCACTTGAGTTGTTCTCCTGACACGTGAGCTTTATTTAATAATCACCTTTTTGGCACTTAGCAGTGCCTGAAGACACTGTGACAGGGACTAACAGGGACTAACAGGTACAGAGGCTGCCTCAGGGACACTGTGGGAGCTCCTGCTGGGCAGCCTCACCTCCGTGTCCCCTCACCAAGCCAGGAGCCCACAGCTGTCCCACCAGGACCCCAGTGATGTCATTTGCCCAATGTTCAGGAAAAATGAGGCCAAACTTTGAGGTGACTCACACTGTACAGAGAGTCCTGCACAGGGTCGAGAGGAGGTTCAGGAGCCCTGATCCAAAAGCTCTTGCGTGGCTCAACAGCCCACAGCTCAAACAGGAAGGGTGGGGAGCAAAGGCAACGGAACAGAGGAGAAGGAGCTTCACTGCAGCCCAAACCCAGCAGCACCAGCCTGGGTATTTAGGTGATAAGCCAAATGTACACATTCCTGCTGCAAATTTTAATTTTGGAAAACCAAAGGTCAAGGGATTGGAAGTTTTGCTGGGTTCCCAGTGAGGTCTGCCAAGCACTGCTGTAACAAGGCTGCTTTCTGAGGAGGCTACAGTCACAGGAACGTGAAGGGAAAACCAGCATTAATAAAACAGAAATAAGCAATCCCTCCATAAAAAATAATAGCAAACAATGCACTGTAAATAGAGAAGCTATTTGGAGAGGTGAGATCTGATGTTACAGCTCAATGGGATTCTCCAATCCAGTGTACCATCAGAAAGCGTCTTAGAAAAAACACGGGGTTTCTGGACTTTTCATTATTTCACAATTATATCACTCTTTGAAATAACTCAATGAAATAAAAATCTAAAAAAAAGAGTAAAGCCCAACTGTTTCTAAATGTAAATGGGTCCTTTCTTCAATCTGTGCACCCTTCCCACTCTTCCCAGGTTCCCTCCCTCCCTATTCAGATAAACCAAAGTGAATAAGCACACCAGGACGCAAGAGCAGAACAAAATGACTAAGACTCTGATGTGTAATAATATGTCTGTACTTCAACTAGACATAAACCTTTTAAAAATTCAAAATAGGTGACTCAAAGCTATGAAGACTTTTCCAAACACCAGACAGAACAAAAAGCCCCACATTAGGATATTTTCAGTTAAAGCAATTACACTGAAATAAAGCTGCTTATTATTGTAATTGCAGAAAAGCTCTACAATTGAGTCTGGCTTTGATAAAGAGGCACTGACTGAGACACATCCAGGACATGCTCTGCCTTGATTTGACATCTGTCTTACTCCCAGTCAATCACCTTCACTGCCTGGAGAATAGAATCACAGACTGGTTTGGGTTGGAAGGGAGCTTAAAGATCATCTTGTTCCAACCCCTGTCATGGGCAGGGACACCTTCCACCAGCCCAGGTTGCTCCAAGCCCCGTCCAACCTGGCCTTGGACACTTCCAGGGATGGGGCAGCCACAGCTTCTCTGGGCAACCTGTGCCAGGGCCTCCCCACCCTCCCAGGGAAGGATTTTATGAACATTATGATGCCCATTGGTCTGCAGAGAAGGAGGCAGTGCCAAAAGGTAGGAGGAGATATGGTCACTCCTGTGCTGCAGATACTGTGTAAACCAGGGACTAAATGCATGAGGTGTTAGTTTGAGCTTAGTGTAGGACTGAGACACAGAACTTGAGTGCCAGACATGACTAGAATGCTGCACAGCTTGTCCAGCAGCGACTACACACACACACACCAAATCCCTTGGTTCCTTAGAGAGGCAGCTTCCCAAACCAAATTCTTCTACAAATATCAACTTTCAGCTCAAGAACTCATAAGAAGACCCACATCCATGAAATGTGGTGCAGAGAATAACTGTATTCAGTATCAGTTGATCAGATAGGCCCTAAAACACCTTTAGAAAAAAAAAAGAGTAGTGTAATTGAATATTCCATCTACAGTTGACAAAAGATAACTCCACATCAAGGTACTCATGGAATGCATGAATGCAAAATATTCCCCTCCAGTCCTAATTCTGATTAGGTGCCTTGGGCTAAAAGGAAATACTTTTTATTTCTGTTACAAAACAAGTATAAACAGAAGGCCTGGGTAACGCAGAGTGAAAACCCCTGGGTAGGGATTCCAAGATTTACCCCATTAATCACAAATTACTAAGAAAAACAAAATACAAAAAAAAAAAAAAAAAAAAAAAAAAAAAAAAAAAAAAAAAAAGCTGGCTTTGTTTTCCTTGGTTTTTGAAAGAAGGAGCCACCACAAACACATAGGGAGGGATGATACAACAGCAGCAATGGGGTGGAAATCACGTCTGGTGCGCGCCTGGCTGGGTGTTCATTAGGATGTCTCACTTCCTAACGGAAGGGGCAGGTTGTGCAATGGCTCCTGAGCCAGGGAAGAATTACCAGCACCACCAGCACAGTCTCTCCGGTGTCGGAGACGCCCGGCGGGAGCGTAAGGGAACGTGGGTCTGGCCTGAGTGACTCAGGCAGCGGGGCCTCAGCTCCCCTCCTGGGAGGCTGGGCTCGTGTCTCCAGAGCTGGAGCTGGACAAGTCCAGTTGGAGCATCCAGCTCGTTCCCCTGCCAGCACAGGTTTGTCTTTAAAGACGTTTTCTAGGATTTTGTCCAGCTGCTCTAAAGAAGTCCTAAACAATGGGATTCCACCATCGAGCTGCAGCGACTGCTCCACAGAATCACAGGGTGTGTTGAGTTGGAAGGGACCCACAAGGATCATCCAAGTCCAACCCTTAGCCCTGCACAGGACCATCTCCAAGAGTCCACCACGTGCCTGAGAGGATTATCCAAACCCTCCTGGAGCTCTGGCAGCCTTGGGGCTGTGCCCACTGCCTGGGGAGCCTGGTCAGGGCCCAACCACCCTCTGGGGGAAGAACCTTTCTTTTAATATGCAACTTAAACCTCCCCTGACACAACTTCAGGCTGTTTTCTCAGGTCCTGTCACTTCATAGTCCAGTTCCCTTTGCTTGTAAACATTTACCAATAACCACAATTATTGTGTTTCTCTCCTGTGTTCCTCCATTATTTGTAGCCTCAGACTGTTCCCTCTCTGGCACGGAATGACAATCCCTCAGGATTCACTTGTTGGGATGGCAGCATTTTATCCTTTGGTGACAACATTCTTCTTTTAAGGAAATACTGCAGGATTTTGCTCCAGGAAACTGGGTGTCCCCTGAACCTTTATGATCCTCGGGTTCACACCCAAAAGGCCAGTGCACACAGAGTATCTGCCTCAGTCTACTTAGGCACTTTATCAAGCAGTTCTCCCCACAAGGCTGCATGAATCCTAAAACTCTTACTGATAAATAATGCATTCCAGCAAAATATAAATCCATTTCCTCCTATTAGCTACAATTACAGCCTAAAATAGTAATGGAGGTAACGGGTTACTAAAGCAGCTGGGCTTTCATTAAGAGCATTCACCATTCACGTGGCACTTTGAGCCCAAATAGAATAATTTCACATTCACCTTTCCTTTGGTCATCGTCTCCCTCCACTTATTGGCACTGAGAGGTTCACCCTGTTTGCTCCTGCTCTCCTTCCAGATCCTCTCAGGGGCTAATGACTGAATCAAGCCTTCCTTTGCCTGGGTTATTTAATCCCACCTGGGCACAATAAATGGGAAATCCCCAGCTCTCCTTACAATATTTGTAGCACTGGGACACTTTTACGACATTATTACAACTGGAGCATTGTTGTACCTCAAGATTTTTTAGAGAGGTCTCACTACAAGGAATTTTCTCTTGATATTTGGCCCGAGTTTTACTAATTTTCCTTCCCCTGCCTACAGATTTGCTTCTGTTGGCTCAGGCGAGACATTGCTGTTTCTCTCTAGTATTTATGTGTTTGAAGATAGTTATCATATACCTACTTAGTAATTTTAAACCAAATTTAAGAATATTTAACTCCTTTTAATCTTCTACTCATAAATCATCTCTCCCTGCTATCCTTTGCCAATGTCAGGAATGTTTCCCTACAGTTCCAAAAGAAAAACATGCCCCTGTTACAAAGGAGCTTATATCTGATTGCAGTGAGAAGGAAAAATCAATTCAGAAATTACAAGAAAAGGAAAGCTGAATATCCTCTGGCAGGTAAAACTCCCAGGAGTCCAGAGCCTCCTGCCTTACGTTCCCTGCTTCAAAATCCTTAAAGAACCTCAGAACTGAGCAACTGGCATCTCAAAATACCCAACCAGGCACCTAATCATTCATGTCACTTCTGACCCTTTGCCACTTGAAATCAGGGCATTTCCTTCCTTGCACTTTGTTAAATGTGTTTTTAATCTGCTTAAATTGCAGGACAACCTGGCACGGTGTGAATTTGGTGCAGGGCCCACGGGGGGGTTTTTTTAAGACCTTGTTACAGAGGTGGCTCTTTCCCACTGGGGCAGTGGAATGGATCGGGCCACAACTTGCCTTGACCTTGTTTAGAGTCTGAGGGGAAGGAAATACAATCCCAAATCCTTTTGTTCACGTTGCTGACCATACACTCCCCTCCATTCACCCTCAGGCATGTGCCGTGGGATGTCTGGCTCTGTTTTACCTTCTGAGCAAGGTCAGGGTTACCCCAGGAAACTGGGAATGGTGCTGCCCCAGGACACTGGGACTGGTGCTGCCCCTTCCACCAGTGCACAGGACACATCTCTCTGGGAGGCAGAAATGCTTCTCCCCAGTCCTGGCCCCAAGGATCCACACACATCCACACCACACACCTTCCCTGCTGCTCCTTGGGTCCCTTCCCACCTCCCACCCTCACTTTTCTCCTGGGATGGCAGGTAAGGATTTGACTTCCCAGGGTAATTGTTCTGTAAACAAACTACTCTATATTTCCTTTTCTTTTCTTTCCTTTTTTTTTTCCTTTTTTAAAGAGTTAATTCACTAGATTTCCATCTGCAATCAGCCCCAAACGTTGCAGTACAACTCTAAAAGACAAAACACGGCTTTTTTTTCTTTTACTTAATACATTTCTCCCACTGTTCACTTGTTTATAGGATTCAGTCATTCTCATCAAGCCAAACCTGGCACGACTAACTCTGATCCAACATTCAACAAAATCTCTGCTGTGTTTATATATCCAGGGGGACTTTTCAGAGGGGAAGAAAAGCACCTCTAGTAGGTTAATTCCCAAGGACTCAACGATTAATGAACTAATCTTATTACACGTGCCGGGGGCAGAATCCTGGTAAATGAAACCTGAGCTAATGAATTAAAGCCCAAAAACTCCTTCTGGCTGCATAAACGTGCTTTTAATTTCAGCTAACCTTTCAATAATAATCCTTCAGGATTTTTTTCCATGATACTTATAGTTTCTGAAGATATGTGACTCCTCTTGGTTACAAGCTCCTTTGTTATTTTATTTCTTGGAAATATTTAGCAATGTCCCAATAACTTTCTTGTTAAAAGAGTATTTGCTTTTCCTGTCCTGAAGGTTGTAGCTGAGTTTTCCTCTCTCTATGGAAGGCCCTTGGCTTTTTACTGAATTTTTACTGCTGGGAGTAAACACAGAATAGGAGAAATGTTTGCCATATGTTGATATAATGGTCACATTGTGGGAGGGGAGCAGAGAGGAAGGCTGGGCCCCTGACATCATGGTAGAAGTGCCCTTTTTCACAGTTAAAAGTAGGTAAATAAATTATGGTAAATAAAAACCAACTTGAACTTTCACTAAGGACTTCAAAGCAAACCTAAATACCATGTGATTACAGAGGTTGAAAAAAGCTCAGTTAGCATTCCACATGTTTAGAGACATTGGTCAGAAAGACACTCACACTATGAGCAACTTATGCTCACACAGGGACACCTAAAAAAAAAGTCACTATTTCCTGTGAATACCTTAGATGAATACCTATATTGGTCAGAGGAAACACAGAGGTAGAGGTCTTTGAAAATCTTTCTAACCCATCTCTGCATTTTCTATTCAGTTTTGACCCTTAGCACTCTCCTTTGATTTACTGTCTGAATATTGTCCCTGAGAAACCACACAGTGCTCTCTTAGCCTTTCTGTATATTCCCATCATAAATCATGATTGATCTAAGAACTTGTACCAGGATATATCGGTTGAGTCACTGATTAACCTGCTGCCTTGGATTCTATTTGAAACAGTTTGGAAGTTTGTTCTGAGAGCATCAAAGAGATTTTAATGTTTTACACAATACAAGTGGCCAGCGAATAATAAACATGAACAACCTTCTGCCTCGACTTGATCCATCAAACAGACTGGCCAAGGGTTGGCAATTTTACCTTAATTTTAACCTCCTTTGCAATTTTACACCAAGACAACTGTTCTCATGGAAAACAGGGAGGATTGTTGCTGTTATATCCACGTAGATAACTATGAAAAACCTGCTTGTGAAGAACCAACAGACAGATCCTGTAAAATCCTGGAAAGAAAACTTTCCTTTATGCCCTGTCTGCAGTACAGATTCACCCTGAGATAACCAACTCCAGGCAAAATGTTTCCTTTCTTTTGTTCAAACAAAACCAATCCAGTGTTTCCCCACAAACACACCTCACCTTTCTGAACCCACTCTGATGGGATGGACACATCCACACCCACCATCTTCAATCCTTTTTGACTTGGTTAACAACTGACATTAATTTTATTCTTCCTCTACCTTTCAACCATGATTTTCAAACACATTTTGACTCTTCAGCCCCGTTTTTCAAGACTGGCAGACAGGCAGGCAACTTGTGGTCAGCCAGGAGATAAAATGTCAACTTTTGAAAAACACGGCAAATAAAAAATTAAGGCCTATGACATCAGGGAAGCACCTGATGGAGAGACCGGTGGGAAGCACCAGGAGAACAGTGGTGTATCTGCTCCCCAGATCTGTGTGGGTCTGCCCTCTGAGAACAGAATTACAGAATCATGAATGGAAGGGACCTTAAAGCTCATCTCATTCCAAGCTCCTGCCATGGGCAGGGACATCTTCTACAAGCCCAGGGTGCTCCAAGCCCCATCCAACCTGGCCTTGGACACTTCCAGAGATGAGGAGTCCACAACCTCTCTGGGCAACCTGTGCCAGGGCCTCACCACCCTTTTAAGTAAAGAATTTCTTCCTAATATCTAATCTAACCCCCTTGTCCTTCAGGCCATTCCCCCTTGTGTTTCCTCATGTCTGCTCTGCCTCTTGCTCTACAGCAAGAATCTCCAGCGGAGCATTAAACTGCGCTACAGGAAACCAAGGGGAGCATGAATGGGTGTCATTAGGGATTCCCCAGACATACAAGGAGCCAAAACACTGCTGCCTGGTTCAGACAGGGCAGTGGTGGGTAGGCCCTGCATCCTGGAACCCAGAAAACCCCACTGTGAAGCACCACCACCACGCCAGGCCAAGCATCTCCTGCAGCACTGAGGAAACCCCCCGTGCTCATTTGACATCCTCCACCCCACCACACACACACAGAGACACAGACACACTCCTTTCTCCAGGCACACCACTACAAAATATCAGTCCTAATGATATGTGTCTGCTGGACAAGTACACAAACAATTCCTTCAGGGGGGACAGCGGGTATGAGGGTGGCCACCCTGAACCCTTCTCACGGGCGCTGCGTGGGCAAACGGTGGTTTCTGTTGGCAGCCCCTCGTGCCAGGGAGAGCTGGAGGAGGATGGTGAAGGCAAAAGCAAGAACAGGCTTTGGCAAGCTCGTGGCAGCCAACCTTCCTCCTGAGACACACACACGCACGGGTTTATTCCACACACTGCCTTGGCTATTGCAGCTATTTTTTCCCCCTTAGACTCCCCCTCTGTCAGCTCCATAAAATAATACAGAAGTATGTGATACCTCAGAAGTTGGACGGGGCGGTTGCGAGCAGGAAAAAAAAAATAGAAGAAACCCGCTATTTAAAATCCTCTGGAAAAACAGGTTATAGGTTCTATGTTTAAATAAAGGTTAGAACAATAAAACTGCAGGGTTTTTCCACAGTAACTCTCACCTCAGACAGCAAATGCTGAGTAACCGCTCAGCCCTCCTCGCCTGCTCCCTCCTGCGCCCCAGCCGCGGGGCTCCCGCTTCCCTCGTGTTTACTGAACGTCTGCAGCGATGGCGGGACAAGCCACAAGGCTGCTCTCTTTTGGATACCGTTCCACTTGTCACCATGTCCGAAAAAAACCATAAAAAAGGGGGAGGGAGGCAGGAGCAGCCAGCCAGAGCCCGGCACTTCCACACGCCTCCAGCCGGGATGGGGCACGGCGGCGCTGCCAGCCAAGAGCACGGCGAAGGATCCCTGTGGACACGAGAGGGGCACTGCCTATTTTTAGGCAGCTGGAGTTTCCACGAGGATTCCTAAATCTCTGGTTTCATTAGGGCGTGTGGAGCTTTTTTAAGAATGGGTCATTTAAAATTGCGGTTGCGTCGTTCTCCTTCTCCCCCTTCCACGGCACGAGGCTCGCGATATAAATAACAGACCAATCCAATAAACACGTGTCAGCCCAACCTAAGGCAGAAATTAGGCCTGGCCTAAAGGCCAGAGCCGAGGTGATGAGCATGTGTGATGGTGGGGTATGTCCTGGCACAGGCTCTGGGGATGAGTGGCCTGTGCAGTCCCTGGCTGGTGGGTTCAGTGGTGGACCTTTCCCTGCTCTGGGCTACTTTTCCCAGGCTACAACAAAGTCAGATTTACCCACTTGAGCCACTCTGAGCCCAAACCTGACGGTTTCCCACAGACACACGATTTCTTTAGGCTTTGAAATAAACAATATGCATCAGGCCCAAGCTCTCATGCCAAGAACTGCGACGTTCTCCCTGGGATCTTCCACTCTGAAGCCTCACACAGCACTTACAACTGTCCAGTGACTTGGCTTGTCAGCTCACTGGCACAGCCACTCGTGCACATTACCCTCCCGACCCCAAAATAACAGTGTGTCCCCCCCCCTTTTATTTTTCATCCCCCCCTTGCTTGACGAGGCTAAACTGTCTACTTACCATTCCCCACACAGCAGCAGCAGCTGGGAGCATCTGGCATGGGACATATGGAATTTAATTTCCCGATATTTACATAGATTGAAACAATTCCGACTCCAGACTTCAGAAGGCCCTGTTGCAGCAGACCTCAAGGCAAAAGCTTTCAGTTCATTTCATTTTCTTCCTCTTCTTTTGGCAAATGAGCTGGGAATACCAGTTTAAAGTCTGCATGGGCTTTAGGATGTTGAAAGATACTCAAGTCCTTGATCTATAAGGCTTACAGGGTAAATGCTGCTTTTTTTTTTTTTGCTTCTGGGGAATCCAAAAGGAGTTTTAAGAGCCCTAGCCACTTTAAAAATATCTTTTTTCAATGACCTTGACTCGATTTGAAACAGTCCATTTGAGAGTTTTGCACATGTGGCTACAGATAAAAGTTTCTTGGGGGAAAATAAAAGAGCTGAAGGGAAATATTCAGTCATACAAAGGAGAATGAAAAGGGACATGTCTAGTGCTGAGTGCAGGGCCAGCACTGCTGCTCTGCTGCTGTTGAGCAGAGAGTTAAACCAGGACAGGCCTCTCCTGAGCAAGACAGATGCTCTATGAAAACAGCAAAGTAAATGTTGCTGAGGCACTGCACTCCTCCAAAACAGTTGGTTGTCTTTACTTTATCCATCACTTGCCATCCATGACATTTCCAATAATTGCAGAAACAGAGACTTTAGAGGTGGTGGAGTCCATTATCAACAAAGAACTGCCAAGGATGGCAGCACACCAGTCCAGCTTTGCAAAATCCCTCTCAAATCCCTCTTGTAACAACACTTGAAGAGAACAGTTTAAAAATCCCACCTTGTTTTTAAGGACGTCTGTGACAGATTCGGCGGCTGGAAAAGCCAAAAGGGTGGCTTGTCTTCTTTATGGCTCCAAGGGACTGGATCCTTCAAATGGCAGTGGTGCAAATGGGAATACCAGGAGTGTCAGTCGTGGAGCTCCTCCAACGTGCAGCATCTGAGGACCTCACACATTGATGTGCAGTTTGCCAGTAAAATCCCAGTGGCTGAGCTAGGAAGATACCACAGTTTCCTGGGAGAGCTCATCCAGCAGAAAATATGCCTGTAGCTTGGTGTACACACGTTTTTAGGGCCAAGGTAATTTGGGGGGGAGTGTATCAGGACTGGGCCAAAACAGGACTGGGATCTTCAGATTAAGATTCTGAATTTGGATTCTTATACTCAAAACAGCAACCTGAAAATTTCTGCCAACCCTAAAGGCATCTCATTCAGCTCCTTTAAACTCCCCAAACTCCTCCGGTTTTGCTTCTTCTCTCACCTCAGCTGTGCCATGGAAAACACTTGGATAACCTTGGAGTTACAGCTGGAACTCAGGTCTCCTATCTCTGGCAAAGACACTCTGCAAGGCCTTAAGTTTTTCTTCCCCCCTCCACTCCTCATCCAATGACTCTTGCATTCTGATTCAGGGACCAGGAAAATAACTGATGCCATGCTGGAAAACTCACCCCAGTGCAGAGCAACCAGCATCCTGGGCAGAGATCTTTCTAGAAAGGAGAAGATTTTGGTCTGAATTCTCCCAGGAAAAAGAGAAAACTGAATGTGGGCCTCCAACATCTTGGGTGAGCACTCAGACACAAGGCTGGTGTGTAAGGAAGGGTCACCTTGGGGAATCTGACCCCCCATGAAAATCAGGTCTTCAGCTTTTCTCTAAAAATGCCAATCTCTGGTAACTGTTCAGGTAGGGTTGTCACCAGGGAGGGTTTGCAAGCACAGGCAGATCTCCACTTGTGCTGAGTTAGAGCAACTGAGACTGGAAAGAAGTTTAAAATCCCCACTCCTAATTGCTTATTTAACTTGCTTGTTAAATTTGATGTTGTGTTTCTGTGCCAAACGATCTCCTTGTTATGGACTTCTAGAAAAAAAATCTGCTAATATGTAGTGTTTTAATATTGTGTTTGTTCAACTTTCGTTACTCTGTTTAGAAGACCTTATTATGCTTTTATTGCCATTATAGAACTGGATACTGCTTATGATTATTTTACAGGGCTCAAGACAGTTGATCTGGATGCTGTCTTATTAACTGTACCAGGTGGTAGAAATACCATTTAATCCTCTTTAATATCAGTAATTCAGAGTACATGGCAAGGCTGACCTCAGCATCTCTCATGCCCTAGGAGGAACTACATTATATCACTGCATAAGGGGTCAGAGATGAGAGTGCTTTTGGCAAGGGACTTTCACTTTGTAGATGAAACATCCTGATTAAAAATGATGCTTCCTGCATAACACTGCTGTTCTCAGCTCACAGTTTCCAAACCCACAAAGGCTGCTTTCTAAAGATGGGTAAAATGATCCCTGTATGGTTTATGTAATGTATTTGCTGTGGAGTTTTAGGGTTTTCAGGATGAAAGATGCTGTAGTACAGTCAGCCTTCAGGATGGGTTGTTTAGCATCCAAAAGTAATTGGCACTGAGGAGGAATCAAAAGCTGGTGAGATGCCCCCAGGCTGCTCTAAAGTGGGCTTCTGAATCAGTGCATGGGATTTACACTGTCTATTAGCTTGGCTCCCAAACATTATTTATAGCATCAATGCATTTGTCCTCCCACATCCCTAGGAGGCAAGAATTTTAGAAAGCAAACAAACAAACCAAGAAGTCAGGGCAAACTAACTGAGAACGTGGCTCTGAGCAATGACCGAGTGCCTCCGCTGTCACTGCCTGGCTTGGGGTGTGTATGAAAGAACAGAGGGAAGTCTCAAAAATCAGGTCCTCTCAAAGGTTCTTATTTGACTTCCTTTTGACCCCCCAATATCCATTAAACAGCCAGAAACTCCCAGCCAAAGACAATCTCTGGTGGGGCAGGGAAGAAATGCCCATCTCCTGTATCAGAGGCCCCTTCCCACTTCCTCCCACAGCATCCCCAGGATGTCACACCAGCCCGGCCACTCACACTGGATGGCGTCACACCCCTGGAAACCCCAGGACCAGGGAAGGCAGAACCAGCCCCAAGGTATCCCCAACATTCACTGTTTGTCCAAGAACAAGAAATTCAAGGCCAGCTTTTTGCGAGCCTTGAGCCCCAGAGTAGACGTGAAATGTAGACTCTATTTTCACAAGTGTTCAGCACGCAATCTATTGAGCTCTTCTGAAAATCTGGACCTTATTTAGGCAAGAAAATGAGAGGCAAAGCTCTTCTTAAAAAGGAGGGTTTAATAGAAATGTCTGCCGCCTCCTATTCTTAGGCCCCTAAGTAAGTGGTGCTGGCTGTGGTGGGAGCTGCTGGTGCATGACTGGTGACTGGCTTTGTCATCCCAGGAGATCCCCTGGGTTGCTAAAATGTTCATGAAAAACCAGCAGAGAAACATGTACAGAGAGGGACAAGGGGAAAAGAAAAAATCAGCTTCATGCTACAGCAAATGTTGAGGGCGATGTTTGCACAGGTCTGGTGTGAACTGGTTAAAAGTCAAACCCTGTGCTGGTCTCCTGGCAGCAAAACCCCTATTACAAAATCCCCTTGCCTCAGTTCACTTCAGAATTGTCTCAGCTACTCATTCCTGTATCAGTGGGAAATTTGGAAGTGACTTTGGATTTGCAGTTTCCTTTTGATAGATGTATTAAAAATACCAATATAACAGCTTTTTATATCATAATAAAAATACATGGAGTATTAAATCCTGCCTAACTCTTGCTGACTTGGAAGCAAGTTTGCATGCTTTCCTCACATCCAGATTCGATTACACTCTTAATGTACAGCTTTGCCAGAAATGTTTTTATTAGAAGAAATTGCACTTGGTCCAGAATGTGGCAGCAGGAATGATCTCTGGCATGCACAGTAACAGGCTTTTTTTTTCACCAATCTGAGATCTCTACATGGGTTTCTAATTTCAGTCAGAATTGAGTTGAAAAACTGACTTTTGGATCAGCGAGATTGGGCATGATTATAGGTAATGCTGGACTTTGGAAGTCTTGGACAAAAACTTTTGGCCAATAGGCTTTTTGCTTTATATTCCTCAGCTGGGAAGCTCTCTGCCAGAATGTACTCACATTCACTCTTGACTTGCCTCCTCTTGTTACTAGTGTGTACTTTATTCCTTAAAACACCTTTTTTAAACCCCTTCTTCCCCAAAATAATTTAGTTTCATCTGGATTTGTACTATCAATCCCTAACAGCTTTTAAAAGTATTGATAATTTTGTGAAGGGCTTTGAAGTAGCAGCTGGGAAAGGTATTGCAGAGATGAAAAGGGATTGAATAGTTGACTGTCTTGCTTCTTCTTTTTATTGGCTCACCTTGTACTTAATTTAGTCAATCAACCAGACATCCTTCCACAGGGTTTTTTTGTGCAACCACCTTTGGCATCATCCACAGCCAACATAAAGTGACCCAATGATGGTTCTGAACAGTGAATGATGATTATTGCATCTATCTCTCCATCAGATAGATAATTTTAAATAAAAAGCACTAAAAGCATTCCCATTCCTTTGCTGGAGGTGAGCAAAAGCCAAAGGAATGTATCTCCATGGGTTGGGCAGAGTGATTGCCAAAATCTCCCTCGAGGCCTGTGGACAGCAGTTTACTACCACTAAAATGAGGCAACTGCAAGGCAAGGCTGGAATGAATGCAATGCAGGACTGAGATGCATCAAAATCTTGCAGTTGGCTAAATTCTGCACAGTTGAAGATGCTGAGGAGCACAGGCTGCAAGACCTGCGAGGACCTGCAAGAATCCCACGGGGAGTTAAGATTAAAATGAAGGACAGATTGAGGTTTCTGAAACCAGATGAGACAGTCTAGGTCTCAATCCTACTGGGTTCCTGAGGCAGTCAGAAGACACTTTAATTACATGATCAATAGAGTTTCAAAGTAAGCACAGAAGCCACAATGACTCCGAGGGCACAAACATTATTTGAAGGGTAAAGTGAAATCCCGGTGCAGGAAAACGTGAGATCTCTGCCTCAGAGAAACCAATCAATGCCTCCTCGGCCTCCCACGTGTTAAGTTTAGAAACATTTGAAGGCGTCTGAAATGGAAGTGTAAGAGACAATTATGCAAGAGCTCAGCAGTTTCCCACAGCCCTGAGAAACTGCAGTGGAACAGTCAATCAAGTGCAATGGATTTGTCCTCCTGAGGAAAAGCAGGTGCCTGAAACATGGCACTGCTTGTTGCAAAACCATGAGACTCCTCTCATGCAGAACAAGGCTGGTGAGTAGCTTGTCCTCTTCTTCACAGGCTGTTGCTTCCTCGGACAAATTAATGAAGATTTCCTTTTTCACTGAGAAAACTCTGGAGCCGGTATCCCAAGAGAGAAATTAGACTGAGATGTTGCAGCAGTAAATTCATAAGCTATCCTGTCTTTAGCAATTAAGCTGATATTCCCTAATTACTCTGTTTACAGCACAGGAGACAAAGGAAGAATATCAATGATACCTGTTGATATTTATTTGTTTTAAAAGAAGATGCTGATTTCTTGAAACAAGTGATAAGTTTCAGCTACACTGTTGTTTTAAAAGAAGATCAAGATGGGATTCATAAATCTATTCCAGAACACCCTCTAACATGATTAAGGTACCCACCTAGATTTGACTCAAGGCCCAGATAAAGAAAAGAAGGACTCTGAACTTGAGTCATCTCAATCCAAGCCACTGGACAGTGATGGTTTTGGAGGGATGTAATTGTATCCTTCCACCCCCCCCAGCCTGAAAAATGTTAAAAGATTTAAATCTGAGAAAAAATGAAAACAAACATTAGAAAGTCGAAAAATGTTTTCTGTTGAACTGAGTTCTCATTTTTGGGCCAACTGTAACAAAAACATTGTAGAAGTACATGAGCAAAGTCCAGACTTTCCAGGCTGGAACACAGCACTGGTCCATCAAATGAAGGCCATCACAGTCAGGTCCCTCTTGCAAGAGACAACTGGATCATTTCATTCTTTGCAGGAATCCATCACTCTCCATCCAAGAACCACTGCGATTTTCAGCAACTAAATAATGCCAGGGCAGCATAATCCAGAGGAGAGGTGTTGAAAAAAAGACAAGCTGGTAAAGAAGAGCTCTTTCTGACATGCAAAACCAGACTCAGCATTCCCTATTCCACCCATTTTTATGCTCTGCCTAAATGAGAAATGAAGTTTTTGTGGCAGGGGTGGTATCAGACTCTACTGGGCAAACAGTTGCATCCAACATGACGCTTTAAAGTCAGTACCAACACACAACACCCAAAAAAAGCTACACTCCTCCTTGGTCAGCTCCCATCAGATTTTGCTGAGGCTTTGAACAGAGGCAGTGAAACTTGCACTAAAATTCAGGAGGCTGCAGGTGCCAGCTTTTCTAGGCTCCTCAAAATGCCCCCACAGGTATAAACATTTCAAAGTCCTTTTCCCTTCACAGTTAATTTCTCTTATCCAGAACGAGTCCAGAGTTAAATTTTATGGACTACAGGTTTAAGGGCAAACACATCCAACAGAATGATAAAACATGTCCCTCCCAAGGTGTCCCTAATTCCCTACGATTACAGAATGAGGACACTGCAGGTTTTTATTGCTGATGCACTCCAAGAGCAAGAACTTTTCTCTGTACTTATTGAGAATGATAAAGATGCAAGAGTGATTATTAACGTGCATCTCATGCATTTGCAATTATGCAAATACACATGCAAATGAAGCACAACCTTTGGGCTCCTGTCATGTTGCCAATGCTTCCCTCTGTGGCACAGATTTTGGATACACTCCTTGCTTTAACACTTACACACGGGGCCTGGATGCCACAGGACTGTGAGCACCTTGAAGGCAGCCCTTAATGGCCTGGGTCTCCCTCTGGCTTCAACAGGTGCTCAAGGCTCTTCATACCACCCCCAAGCCTCCAAAGCTCTCTTGGGCAGGTTGGGAGGACACAGAACTCACCACTCACAGGCGAATCTCTGAGGTAAATCACTGATATGTGAAGAAAAGCAGTGAGCAGTGCCCCAACTTACTGACTCCATCATCATTCAAGAGATTATTTAACACTGTGGCTCACAGTGAAGCTGCCCACCTTTCTGCTTAATTAAGGTACAAAATCTAATTGGTAATTTATTTGGGGGTTCTCTTGGGATGCTGAAAAGCAGAGCTGCTAAGGAAGCCGAGGAGATGCAGTGTGTGCTGAGGTGAACCTCATCTGAATGCACCTCACAGTGTCCTGCCCTGGATGTGCAGAAACAGCTCTCCTGGTACCCATCCCCACCAGAAACTGCTGAAACAAGATTAACCCACCTCCTAAAGGAATAAATCTCCTGGGTTTATTCCTCTCCAGCCATACACACATTGAAAACCTTGATAAATGAACACATTGTAAACTTCCTACAAGAACTGCTGACTGTACATAAAAGTTGTTCCACCACCTTGGTGGTGGTGGGAATCATTGGTGGGGCAGACCAGGATTCCTCTACATCTAAGAGCCAGGAGGGTCTGGAAGCATATCCCAAGCAGGTTTCTCAGTCTCTGAGGGTGAGGGGTTAATGAAGTGACTTGGGCTGAGCCTGGAGCTGCTCCCTGCCCTCTCTTCCACTCCTCACCTGAAGGCGCAGGTGGACTTGACACAAGGATCTCATGGCATTGAGCTGCAGATATGATAAAAGTGGAATTCCACTGTTTCTTCCCAAAGTTCAAAGCACAGGAAAGCAAAAGCAAAAGGCCATCCCTTGTTACACCAAAGCAAGAACTGCTCTGACTGTAAAAGTCACTGCTCTGGTTCAGAGACATTACCCTTGCCCAGTGGCAGACAGAGGTTGGTCCCACGAGTACAGGAACAAAGTGAAGAACAAGGAGTGGACACATGATGTGCTGGGTATTTTCCCTGCTGTGCTGTGTGTTCCCTCTCTTCCAGTGATGTTGAAATCCAACCCTGTTTTGATTCCCATCAAAAAGTGCTAAATAGAACTCCCAGATCACAAACGTGCACAGAGAGAAGCATTGCCTGGGAGTACTTCCAGGGTGACTATTGCTAAGGCAGTCTCTGTATGAGTCTCTTACAAATCCAACACCTAAGGATCATCCCCCAGAAAGGAAATTTTCTTCAGGACCAAAACAAATCAAGAATCAAAACATGGGTTAAATGCAAAAAGGCCTAAAGAAATTAACTAAGAAAACACTTGGCAAAACATTGTTAAACTTTCTTTGGTGACTCTGGGACTGCAAGTGTGGGTGGAGGTGGAATAGAAGGCCTGAAAAAAATCCTTTCCCAGCCAGTTACCTGGGAGAGGATGTCAATGCACAGTTTTCTACTGTGCTCAGGACAGCAAGGGGCTTCAAATCCCAGCCAGGGCCAGGAATGATTGCACAAGAGTCCTCTGGACCATGCTGGCTTTGTCCCTCTCATCACAGCAGTGGGGGACCAGTCCCCTAACTCTGTGGGGTCAGAAAGGTGCTAAAGGTTTCTTTCAAAGAGACTTTTGAACTCATCATATCCCCTGCAATTAAGCCTTGTTCCTAATTCCTGCATTTCTGGCAATCTTGCCTTGCTTTGTGCAACCTCATAAAGCCATTTCTTCCCCTCACAGTGCTGGAGTGCCCAAGAAGTCTTCCCCAATCCCCTCATCCCACCAGTACAGGTAAAAACCAATCAACCAAGCCAGTGACAAACAGAAGATAATCCACATCCTTTTCATAACCTTCTCAACCATTCACCTTCTAATACAATGAACAGTGAGGGCTGTTAAACCACAACTCCTTTCTCTTGCTTTCCACTGGGACTGTCACAGTGCTCATTGCTCCTCCAGCCAGTGACTGCCCCACCTTCCCTGCTGGGCAATGCACAAACACATGGGGGGGGAAGGAGAAATAAAAAAAAATGCAGAAATGTAAGCCAAGAAGACCCTGTTACAGCAAAGACCAGACACTCTGCTGCAAACTGCACTTAGCCAGGATGGTGTCCTCCTCAGCTATGCAAAACAGCTGAAAGGAGAACACCATGCACCAGCCAAAATTCTTCCTGTAACAGGATGCCATCAGTAAAGCCAGAGACATCAGAAATGTGCCAGAGGACACCAGAATTTGAACTCTGAAGTTCTGCTGCGCTGGAAAGCACCCATCAAGATAGTCCCTTGCATCAAAGTAGGCCAGTGTGTGTTCAGAAAGTTGTCACAGGTTGAAATTCAGAAGAAATTGGCTCTGTCTGCTGATATACTTTGTTGAGTCTACACTTCACAAAAAATGCAGTGGCACCATTCATAGCATGAGCAGCATCATCCATCATCACTGAGATACCATATAAGCTCAAGGAAAGGATGTGATTTTGTCCTCACAAAGCCAGGTGCAGCAGTGGTACACACTTGCTTAAAACTGTCAGAAATGGATTGCCTGCTATAAATCAGGGCTTGAAAGTCTATATAGAGAAATGTCTTACTCTTACACTGAGCACCTAAGTACCTCTGTCTATTAAAACTCCTGTTTTGCCTGTGTCCCCTAGAAATATATCAAGATCAGAAGAGAAAAAGCAGGCCATAAATAGAGATTTTTGAAGCAATTACAGGTCTAATTTCAAGAACTTACAGGCCATTGTTTGCATTTCAAAACACCTCAGAAACAGAACGCCAAGTTTTTGGTCCCATGCAACCAACTCCATCAGTCAACCATTTGTCTTCTCCCAATAAATGGGATAGAGAGCTGAAACCATGAAAATATACAGATGGTTTCAAAACCTAGGACTGGGAAATGCCAAACGTATTTTCATCAAAGTAGCTGAACTTCTATTATTTTTCATTTAAAAAAAAATTAAAAAAAATAAAAATCAGAACATTTAACTGAAACACCTCATCTTCCTTCACTTGCAGAGGTGTTTGATCCGGTCTAAATCCGTAGGCTCAGCTCCAACCATCTCCTGGTGAGACACGACCTCACCGTTCATAAAGAGCCTGACGACATGCAACGCCACACGGACTTTGCTGGAAAAAACTAAAGCTTCAGGAGCCTGAACAATGGCAACTTCAGTCTTGCAGCCCTTTCACGTTCACTTTCAAAAAGGAAAAGTAACAAGCCTGGGAGGCTGCATTTCCACAGGCACCGATCCCTCAATATGCATGTGAACTCAAGTAACCCCCTATTCATCCAGGCCCTAAAATAGGAAGGCACAGTTCTGGACAAGCATATTGATCTGGATTCCTGTAACTATCCCTTTGAAACACAAATAAACTATTGTTAAAAAACCCCAACAGATCTCAGTGTGTGCTCTGGTTCCTTTGCAATGTGTACTATCTGACTACAATCCATCTTGGCAGTGGAGCAGCTACGCAGACGTTCTTCTGAGCCAGCTCTAATGTAAAGGGATGCCAAGTATGTCTTCCTTTTGTATTTACAGTAATAGTCTCAGCTTTCCCCACCGCTGGGAGTGCTGTTGGGGATCAGCTGGCAAAAATACACTGATCTAAAAGGACCACTGTAATTCCACTTGAGGCTGAACTGTTTTGCAGGGGTTGTCGGCAAGGACCTTCTCCCACATTAATCTGCAGCAAGTAACATCGTGGTGCTGTCACTGGCATGGAGCTGACAGCAAATCCTGTTTCTGCCTCCTCCCAAGTTGGACTATTTGTTGACAGACCACTGGCTCTCTTACACTGGTCTATATTTGGAGTGAGGCTCTCTGGCATGTCAGAGCTGTGCTGTCTGCTCTGGAAGTGGAAAAACAAGGGTGATCTATCACAGAAGTGGATGCTTTGGAGAAACAGGTATACAAATGCTTGAATCAAACAGTTCTAGAATGCAGCCAGGGTATTCTGGCCTCCAGGAACCATCAAGGACTGGGGAGGGGTGCGGGATGTGTTGTATCACTGCACTGAGCAACCTGCAAATAGAGATGTTTTGCGGTGGGAAAATTTGCCAACTTCAGGGCTGCTTCACCCTGTAAAGCCTAGAACGTGTCTCCAGCTGCCCTGACTACACAGCTGGCAGGTCACCTTGAAGCACCCAGTGCAACACTGGCTGGCAGACAGACAGACTGGCCACTGACAAGTACAAGGAGTTTGAAATCATCGCAGTATCACAGAATGGTTTGAATTGGAAGGATCTTAAAGGTTACTCATTCCAACCTTCTGCCATGGGCAGGGACACCTTCCACTAGCCCAGGATGCTCCAAGCCCTGCCCAACCTGGCCTTGGACACTTGCAGGGATGGGGCAGCCACAGCTTTTCTGGGCAACCTATGCCAGGGCCTCCCCACCCTCCCAGGGAAGAATTTCTTCCTAATATCCAATCCAACCCTGCCCTGTGTCAGTGCGAAGCCATTCCCCTTATTCCATCATTCCTTGTCCTTGTAAAACATCCCCCTCCAGCTCTCTTGGAGCCCCTTGAGGTACTGGAAGATGCACTAAGGTATAATAAACCAGATCATGTCCTCTCCCTTAAAACAGGGCACAACTACTATAAGACTGCCTCGTCTCCTCAATACTGGAGCACAATGAACAGTTTTTGCCACAAAGCTAAAACTCCCACCAGGATTTCAGAAGGACTTTTCTTTTTTCTTTTTTTTTTTTTTTTTTTTGAAGGTGATAATTAATGTAAATAAACCACCCCGCATGACCATTTAACATTTAACTTATTATACCATTATCCTAATTTATATTTTGTTAAGCCTTAGAGGATTCAGCTGAGAGCCTAGATCCACTGCAGCAAGTGCTATAAAGACACACAGTAGAAAGCAGCCCTTGCTTCAATGAATTTACAAGTCTGAATAGACATAAGGCAGGAGAAAGGCAAAATTATTCTCCAGGCCCCACCAAAACAGCCAATAAACTTACCCCCGGTTCCTGCTGACTTGTGCTCCAGAACGTCAGCTTTCATTAAAAAAAGCAACAACAACAAAAGACATTTCTAGCTCCTGTGGTTGTAAAAAGGCTCATGAAGACACACTAAATCAATGCAATCACATTCACCCAGCTATGCAGATGACTATGAGAGAGACACAGCCATTCATCTCTGACAGGGTGCAAATAATTACACATTTCTGCAGCCACAGACTTCTCCATTTCAGTGCAGTGACTTTCAGTCTGCATCTCCCTTCAGTCTACCTCAAGTGGTGAATTATCCTCCAGTTTTCCCACCTCAAATCCACACTAATATGCATATCTTCATCACTATTGCAGGTAGTCAGTGCCTACAAGTTTTGGCTGTCAAAGATGGTATCCTTCTTACTTCCCACAGTAGAAGTATAGCACAGTTAAAAGAGAGGAGGTTGAAGTGAACTGTGCTGGAACCAGGACCCAGGAGAACAGATCAGTGCAGAGAAGGGAAAAAAAACCCAACAACAAGAAACTGCTCCACAATCCTCAACAATGTCTTCTGAAAACCCATGTCCATGAAACATATTTGGGGGACAAAGGATATTTCACGGAAAGGAAAGTAAAGCAAGCATTGCCTCATTCAGAGAATCACTGAATGGTTTGGGTTGGAAGGGATCTTAAAGCCCCACCTCATTCCAGCTCCCTGCCATGGGCAGGGACACCTTCCACTAGCCCAGGTTGCTCAGAGCTCTGTCCAACCTGGCCTTGAGCTCTGCCAGGGATGAGGTGGCCACAGCTTCTCTGGGCCACCTGTCCCAGGGCCTCCCCACTCTCACAGGGGAGAATTTCTTCCTGATATCTAATCTAACCCTGCCCTCCTTCAACTTTAGGCCGTTCCCCCTTGTCCTGTCATTCCATGCGCTTGGAAATTAGGACATTGTTTAGGTTTGTACCACAAAACTCGTGAAGCACCATCAAGCATCCCAGAACTTCTGTGCCAAAACTTGATCTTCCTGAGTGAAACCAGCAGTGTCCCACTCCCTCATCCTTCTTTTCCGCTGGGATATCTGCTAGCAAACCTTCCCACCCATATACAATTATTTGTGTTGAAAGCACAGACAGGTCTTCAACCAGAACCAAACCCCAGTCCTGTCTTCTCATCTTGAAAGGACGTGGCCAGTCAAGGTGATGTTGGGAACATGACACACTTGGGAACACACCAGTGCTTTCCCCACCTGCTGGCTCGAGGCAGATCGAGCTCTGCGAACTTCACCTCCCCTGCCAGCAGGAAATAAATCTTGTGGTTTTAGAGTTGGAGAGTGAATCCATATTCAGTTAGGAATTTATGGTGGCTTTATGGATCCCACAAATGCTTCACTACCACCATTTTCTGGAAGCTGTACAATTCCTGCAGTTCATTCACTGCGTTCAATTGGCCTTTTTTTTTTTTTTATTTGGGGGGAAGCACTTCTAATTGCTTTTTTACAGATATGGGTTTCTGTAAAGAATAGAACATGCTCATACTGTATAAAATGTTACCACTGCCTTTTCAGCTATATATAGCTTTTATAGCTAGTTTTAATTTCCCCAGAGTATTCATCCCAAAGGGTCAAATCCGTCCCTCCTGTGATTCAATGAATGCACACCAAAGTGTATTTGACACAATAATCATGGTGCTACAATTCAAGAAAAGTTTTCTCATACAATTTCTACCATCTCACAAGGGCCCTTTCCTCTCAGCTGCAATGAAATGTACAGCAGTAAGCAAATACCTCTGCAGTCTGCACTGATTTACTGATACCCAAACACTGTTACCAGCCCCTGTGTCCCTATGGCTGTTTGTTTGTTGTTGGGTGGGTATTTTTTGGTTTTAATATTGCATCAGATTGTTCTGCTCTTTCTCTGGGAAACATTTGTACACGTTTCTGCAGCACAAACACTGCAAAGCCAGTATCAATTTTCTTCCTTATATTAGCCCCTCTGGTACCTTTACATTAACCCAGAATGAATCACTGGCCTCCCAGTCATTTCTTGCTCCATACAGTTTGGAGGAATGGTGTAACTCACGTTTTGGAGAAGGCTTGGTTCCTGCAGGCGGTGGAATAGCTCACACATCCTCTGTGCTCACATCCAGACAGCCCCAGCAGCTCCTCCACCATTTCTCCCAGCTCTGCATCCAGTGTTCTGGCAAAAACACTCCCCTGCAGCCAGTGCCACACACACACACCAGGAATGGCGAGGTGGCTCCAGCATTGTTTCCACCAAACAGGGTCAGCTTGTAGTGTCAGTTTTCAGTGCCAACTTGGTGTCCTTTTTCCATCAAAATCGCTCATCCTTTTCAGGAAGGAATTGCTCATCATTTTCATCTGTTCCCCTGTAGAAAGACAGACACATGTACCCTGTGTGCTTCTCACTGGTGGAACACCCAGAAGACACAGCACACACAGACTGGGCCAAGCTTTAACAAACTGTCCCTTCACGGCCAACTCTGGGCAAACTAATAATAAAATAAAGCCCGTAAGTGCCTGTGTTAGGCTGGTGAAATGTGAGGTGTTTCAAACTCAGATGGGCAAGAGAGTCTTTAGCCCAGACAAAACCCAGTGCTCAACATATCCTTCACAGAGAATATGGGAATACAGAGGACTTGGCAGTGACCTGAGGATTTAAGTCCAGCTTGGTCTCCTCCTGCCTGGCCAGCAGAAAAGAAAAACCCAGCTGTGAGTGCAGCAGTGTCTGCTCTTCCCACCTGAGACCCAAAGTAAAAAGCCCTGGACAGGAGAGACTGAATATTTATTATCTTCCTCTGCATTACCCCCAGGTAACTGCAGAAAGACCAGTGTCACACTGTAAAGTTCAGCATCTCTTCTGGGTCCTGTGAATGTCACTCTCAATACCAACAAATACTGTCCAAGTGCCTCTTTCCCTTGCTAAGGGAACAGTAGCAGCAACACAGAGACACTAAAGGACCCAGAAAGCTGGAGGGTGTCTAATAGGTGTGTGTCCTTGTGTACCAGAACACAACTGAAAGGAGATTCAAGTGACTATTTAAGGAGAAATAAAAACAGCAAAAAGGAACAAATTCATTTAAACAAAATAACAGGGCCTGGGAGAGAAAATACAATTTTTTTCCATTTTCCCGGGCAGGAGTCACCTTATTTCTTCGGCCTTACTCACTCCACTCTCATAAATGTTGTTATCCCCACTTAACTCATGAGAAACTGGGGCATAATAGAAGTAAGTTGTTTTTGAAAGGCCATGCAAGGTTTGTATGGCAGAGCAAGAATAAAATATTTATGGTGTTAAATGCCCAGGCCTTTTTTTCCTTCAGGCACTGGCGGGCTGAGGTATTGACTTGTACAGCAAATCAGTCCTGACAACTCCAGTAAATCTGTCTCATGCCAAGGGTAGTAGGATCAGCCCACTACAAAACATGACATAAATCTGTCCCTTACAGTCTGAGGAGAAGGTGTGGATTTGGGTATTAAAACCCATTGAAATCTCCCATTACAAACTCCCAGATCTCATGAAACACATCTGTTCCTTTCAGGGCCTGACTTCCAGATCGCTGAGGTCCACAGAAAGCTTGGTTTGGGTTAATACATTTGGAATATACAAGACTGAGATTCAAAAAGCAGTTTTGGTCCACAGCTTTGACATGAATCTTGTGTTGCTTTTGGCCAAGTGAGCCCCTGTGTCTGCCAGGTTGGAATTGCTGCTGTCTTGTCTCCTTAGCTCCTAAAATTCTTCATGGAGAGGGTCATCTCTACAGGAATACACAGACACTGGAGCTCTAGCCCTGAACAGGAGGATCTGGAAATCAGTTCACTTAAAATGCAGCTTCCAAATGCCATCAGATACATTCTGATTTCCTGCAGAATTGCAGTGTTAGCTAAGGTTTGGCTTGTTGTTTTTTTTTTTTGGGGGGAGGGGGTTGAAAATTCTGGCTGGAGTCTCAAGGAGAATACCTGAGGGCTCCCCACCATGGGGAACCTGCATGAACTGAAAAAACACCATCATTCAGTCCACACTGGTGCCACAGCCCCCCCACCCCAAGCCACCTTGTTGGTGCCTGCCCAGCTCTCCCCAAACTCTCACCTGAACAATTCACCCACAGCAACGAGCAACACCTTCACAGGGGGGTCCTGGGGAAGAAAACAGCACACTTAAAGTGAATGTGTGGCTAATAATGTAAACTGCATTAAAGAGCCCGTGTGAGCACTCCACTGGTAACACACTGCACACATTTGTCAACCCAGCACAAATCCATTTGAATAGATTTCTTGTGGCCTTTTATTTATGAGGGGAAAATATCCCCCCAGCCTCTGGGCTGATGAGAGCCCACACTTTCCCTTCTAATCTTAACTGCCTATTATTAGCAACCCCATTTATAGGATACCCCTCTACCTTATATATCCCAAGTACCCCAGTTTTCCACTCTGCATGGGTATGAGCAGGGGAAGACACAGAGCAGTCAATTAGTGGCATTTCAATGTGCCTTTTGCAGCACACTCCTACACTTGGGATAATCTAATTACACAGGGCAGAAACCTCACACAACCATATATTTTCCTTAGACCCTGTTGCCACCAGCTACTTTTACTCCTCATTGAAACAGAGTCCCCCTCTTTTTTTTTATTTCCTCCTTTTTTTTTTTTTCCACATCGTTAAAAATTTATTATTCAGACTGATGATGACATCATCTGGAAAGGGACCCAGGCTGTGGTCATCAGGGCCTTTTTCTGCATTACAGAGAAGCAGTTTCTCCTCTCTCCCTTGCAGATCATTAATTTTTAAAATAGAGCTTTGCTTTAAATATATCCAGCTCATTTTGCTTTCAGCTGATGAGTCAGAGGAGCTGTCTTTCAACCAGGTCAGGTGCCCCCTGTGCCATGTTTCCTGCCTGAACCAGCACGCAGAGTCCCTGATGGAGCTCTGGCTTCGGGGCCCTGCAAGGAACAGGAGGGAATTTCTGTGTAAATAAACAAATAATTCTATTTACAGGCTGCCCAGCTTTGCTCTGCTGAGCATCCTGAAATGGCTTGGAGGGCACAGGCCGGGCCCTACAGGTGCTTCTCAGGGGTGGGATCTCATCAGCTTTGCCTGCAGGTATTTTGTTTAAGGGAAGTCTCTGTAATATGGCTCTTCCACAAGGAATGTGAACAGGTCCAGCCCAGTAAGGGCTTGAGTTTTTAAGGGGACTGTCCCATGAATGCTGGCACTTCTCTTTTCAGCGCTGTGGTTTCTCCTCCCCTGCAGATACCAGGTCAGGGCTGTGCATTAGCTGGAGGGTTACAGAAGGGACTGACAAAGCAAAGGCTAATTGTGGGATACACTCACTGCTTGCATCCTGCACCACATCCCTTTCAATGTGTGTGTGTGAGCACCCCAGGTCTGCAGGTTGACTGAGAGCAGAGCCAGCCCCTGAGGCAGCACCCAGGACCCTCCAAGAGACATGATCAGTCACAGGCACCTCCTAGCAGGACCCAGGATAGAGCAAAATGAGCCTGGCAATGGAGAAGCTGCAAAGAGAGGCTGGACTTATCTTGGAGGTCTTGTCCACCCTAAATGATCCTGTGATTCTGTGAACTGTATGTCTGTAGCATCCTTGTTTGCAGGGAAACACCTCTGTCCCTGCAGAACCCATCGTCCACACCTCACCCTGGCAGGAGCAGGAGCTCTGGGGAGCACAACTTCATCCACCCACCTAAACTTTAATCCAGCCCTAAGTCTGCACGTTGCTTATTGTATTATCTGGGGGGGGGACACACCACATTTTTCCTCAACTGCAGGTACTTCTTCACAGGCAAATCCTCGCAAGCACTTCTCTGTTTAGGGCAGCATTTTGCGAGTCCCTTCAGATAAAATAGATTTTTATCGCCCCCATACACATCTAGGTGTTCACAGAAGCACATGGGATCAGGATGGATATAGCAGTTTAGGAGGAAGGGACAAGGCAAATCTTATCTGAATGAGGATGAAGGACACACCTAGAGAATGGGTGTGTAAACACCACTTACTATTAGCTACCTCTCTTAGCCTACATTGTGAGACTAATCTCTCTTACATGCTTAGTGAACAGAAAAAAACATACTTCCAAAAGGGAAGTAAGAAAAGAAGCTTAATTTAGATGCACTCTGCCTTCATTGACTCAATGGAGAAAGAAAGTGATGGAGAGAGCCTCCTAAGTAAGGTGTTATAAATAGCTGCAATCAACACATCGAAGAGACTCACTCCAATATGTGTCTGACCAGGGCAAGGTGTTGCTCATCCAGCACAGCAAAAGCTGCCACAAGTTCTTTAATGAGCACAAGTGGCTTCAGCTTTGGTTTTAGGTTTACTCCAAACACAACACCAGTCCTCAAACTTTGCTGGGGCATGAGTTCAGGACGGGTCCATGAAGAACAGTGCTCCCCATTCAATCATGTCCAGCTATTGCTTTCTTTAATGCCTTGTTTTTCACTGAATTTTCCACATCCTAGAGCAGGCCCATCCCTTGCCTTACAAGCACTCAGAAGCTGCTGAAACCCAAGTGTGGAATGGAGGGATTCAGGTTTAAGAAAAAATAATTCAATAGTCTTCTATTATGTTATGATGTTATTTTCCATAACTCTCCAGTAGATAGGGAGGGCTGTCACAGTATGTTCACAGAAACCAGTGTCACACATCGTTTCTGAAAAGAAAATTAAAAGCGCAGAAGTATGAACTGGCTGGTACATGGGCATGTGTTGTAGTGCTTTCTTGAACTCAATGATCCAGTAACACAGTTCAACAAAATTTGCCAGAACAATCCACAGTGCCTTGCTCACTCTTCAAATCCTTCTTTCCCCTCCAATCTGACTCCTTGCAGGTCCTCAGCTCCCTCTGAGCTCCCAAGGGATGATCTACAGAGCACGCAACAATTCCTCCTTTTTGGCCGAAGCAAACAAAGCAGTTGGGAGGTGGAGATGGAAGAACAAAAGGAGACAGTGCAGTCAAATACTTTTCACTGCACTTAAGAGTTGTAACTACAAGAAGTATTCTCCAAACACAATTTCTCCAGGGAATGGCAAGGACAGAGAAGGGAGGGCAAAATGCTGTATGGTTACACATGGAAAGGAGCAGCCCATCAGACAATCTTGAGGAGAAAGTAGGTTCTATACTATGGACAGTTTTTAAGGAAAAATAATGTCTCTCTCTTTCAAATTAGAGCAGTGCAGTCCTTCCAAAACTCAGCACTTTATCTGCACCTCCTGGCTCTAATTCTCCTGTTCACTTTTCAAACCCTGAGTCCCTCTTCTCTAGACATCCTGCTATCCTTCACAGAAGACCTCTACCACCTCTACCATCTCTACTGTGCCCTTGCCAAGAGCCTGCTGTTCAAAACCTCTCAGCCCCACAGAGCAGGAACCTTCCCATTATCTACCCTGAGCCTGTGAATTGGGTCCTAATTGTGCTGCTGGAGGAGAGAGGGAGGTTTTATATGCAGCAAAGAGAAGTTAAAATGAATTAGATTATGGGCATATTAATTCAGGGCACCCACCCAATCCTTTCATTAGCTTGATTCTCCTGCTGCTGTAGCAATCTATAAATGTTACAAGCTTTAAATGCTCTATGTACTTTAAGCTTTATGGGAGCCTACTACTATTAACAGCTACACAAGTTGGGAGGAAAGAGGGATGCTATTCAGGGGTTATATATGAGCCTGTCAAGGCCATGAATGTACAGTCTTATGCTAAACATTCCCAGAACTTGGGATGAGACTTCCAGATACTTCTTCTCAAACAGCTCCCAAGGTGACATCTGAGGCAGCATTTCCAAGAGTGCTCAGGTCCCACCAGCCTTCCACTGTTTTGGCCGCTCCTTGCCTCAGAAGAAGACATTCCATGAGTGTGATCAGGTCTGAAACAGTGAGCAGCTCAGCCCAACTCTTCCCCCTGCAGCCCAGACAACCACAGGCGTGTGGTTTGCGAGAGAGCTCCTTGAACTTCTGAACTCCACTTTTTTTTTCTCTTAGGTGAGGAATTAAGTGGACTTAGTCACGCAGAGCTTCACTCGGGGGTCTTTGAAGATGAGGAGCTGGCAGTGATAACACTCTGTGAGTATGTGTGGGGAGGCATTTCTTCCTTAGTCCTGAATACCACGTTCAGCTTCTCAATGAGAAATAAAACAGGGATGAGGGCAGCAGCCTTCCCATGGCAATGAAATCACTCCTTCCTAATCACCATTGGAGCCTCCGCAGCAGGAGACCATCAGGTCACAACCTAATACCTTTTCCAGTCATAAATTTCTAGGTATCTCTAGTAATGGGATATCTCAATTTATTGGAGCTGGGCTTGTTTTCTGTTAGCTTTTCTCACAATAATCCTATGGAAAAACAGCTCCTTCACAGGCAGCACCATGAATTTCAGGAGCTTTACCTCAGACTGACAGTAAATTCCATATTTACACCTATAGCCAGATGGTAAAAAAGAAATACAGTAATTTTAATAGTCAAATTTCCATTAAGTTTTATATAAGTGCAGATGAGATAAAGTGCATCAGCATCCAGCCTATGCTGGGCTTGCTTTCCAGGAACACAACTGTGCTGCCTTGGTACCTTCCATCAAGAAATCAGGACAAAAATTAACAAATAATAGTTTCAGTCCCATTTTAGAAATGAAGAATATTTCTCCAAGCCAGTATTGCCTCTCATTACCAGCAGCTGCATTACCTTCAGGTGCCCATTCTCACCCTTCCACCTCAACAACAGAAGGTCTCAAAACACCGGTTTCAGAATAGGATACATTTCATAACGAAAACACACGACAGCAATAGGGGAAAAAAACACAGAAGCACTTGCTCACAGTAATAACTATTTTCCTTTCCTCTTAAAGCAACACAATGAAGCAATTACTGTACTCTGGGCTTCCACGGGCTGCTGCAGCCAAAGCAATTGGCTGGGCGGCTCGGAGGGGGCTGGAGCCGTGGCACAAGGAAAAGAAACAACTCCTACCAGATATGATTCACTAACAACAAAAACATCCCCATGGTACCTCTTACTTTTCATAGGGTGAGGACAGGTTTTCCACCAGCAGGGCTTTTCGGAGGAGAGGAATTTTTCTGTAATGGGAGTGATGACGTAGGTGTCGGTATGAAAATAGGAAGGACCTCAAAGGTTACAGCTAAGCTGGGAGTCTCCTTGTACCTGAGCCACTGCGGGTTCTCAGAAAACTCCTTGTGGTCTCAGGAGGACTTACTGTATGGGAAACCCTTTAATTTACTTGAGCAAGGCATTCGTGGGTAATTATCTCTCTGGAATTACAGAGAACGTAACGCAGAATACGTGAATAAACACGGAATGGTCCTCATTGGGGGAGTCACCGCGTCTCACACAAACACGTCTGTTGCTGGACACACAGAGCAGGGAACCAACCCACTAGACCAAGGAACATCATATAAATTAGAAATAGATTAAAGAACATCATGTAAATGTATTCTGACTCCGGGCTACAAATTAAGTGACTCATCAGACCCACTTTATACGTATATATTCTAAAACATGTCTTCCGTTCCGATGGCCTTTGGCACACAGCTCTGCTGTGAGTGTGCCTCTAAATCTGTATTTGTTTTAAAAGTATTAAAGGCAGAATTGGCAGCAACTTCTACATTTAGCTTGCTTGGCACTTTCTTTTACAAAAGGTTCTTTAAGTCTTTTTCTGGAAACTTACAGAAATTATGAGACACCCTCTATAAAATTCAATTGAAGGACAAGCAGGTGGGAGAGAAATGCTATTACCATTTTTCTCCATGTCAGCAGGCACTAATAGTTCTATGTTTTATATTATAACACATGAGCTTTTGTAATTGTCTCACAGAGATGAAAGTCTGATGAGGCAGAGCTGTGGCTGGGGGTGTCTGAGGTTTCAGCCTCTCATCCTGTGGAAGTTTTCTTAATGTCCAGGTTGTTGTGTCTCAGCAGGGAGTCTGATGCTGCAAAACTGAATGCAGTTAAAGGTTGTGTTGGCCTGACAAATGATTCAATTACTGTATAATATATTTCAAGCAGTATTTCAATATGAGGTTACATTATTTTGCAACTTTGACTCACACTTGCTACTCACAGGTCCTGGTGAGTTCAACCAGACATGTGAGTGGTTGGTGTGTCTCAGAGCCAGACTTCTTTTAACCATCAAGCAGTGGGAAGGATTCCCGTGAACAACTAAGCAGATGATTTCTTCTACCCCACAGCTGTGCCAACACAGAAAGTGGAATGGACATTTTATACCCAAAATGTGCTTTGGAGGAATAAACAAAGGGAAGAGTGAAACTAAGACACAAATCTTTAAATATTGCCTGACTTTCTTTCTTTGAGAGACAACAGAACAATGTCAAAAAGCATAATCACTAATTTAACTGTCCTTTCAAATTAATGAATTAATCAAAGAGAGTAGATTTAGATGGGATATTGAGAAAAAATCCTTCCTTTTAAGGGAATTTAAGTTGCCCAGAGAAGCTGTGGCTGTCCCATCCCTGGAAGTGTCCAAGGCCAGGTTGGATGGGATAGTGGAAGGTGTCCCTGCCCATGGCAGGAGCTGGATGATCTTTAAGGTCCCTTCCATCCCACAGCACTCAAGGATTCTCTGAATCTGCTATGGGTTAAAGGTCTATTCAAATCAGATTTCTAGTACTGGATCAAATTAGACCTAGATAGAAAAATTCATATAAGAGGAACCCATGACATTGGCAGGAGTAGTACAAACTGTCAAAAAATGTCAGGAAAATGCATAAAACTGCTGCAATAACATAGCTTATATAGACCATTATCTTATAAAAATATAAGGAAAGATAGTAAAGTACATTAACATAAAAAAATTCTAACTAAAAAATGCCATTGCATGCCAACAATTTCCATCCCATCTGACACGGCTCACAACCTTTTTATACAGAGGAGTAGGAAAGAGAGAAAATGGGAGAACATTTTCTCACTTTTTCTTCTCTCCAAATCCCATCACTTTGATGGTATTTAGAAGAACGAGAAATTTCTATCACCTCAGTTCATGGGCTAAACAAGAGTCAGTGTGGCCTAAACCTGACGTTTTTCATCTGTGGATATTCCACCCCGAAGCAGACGTGAAAGCCCTAAAATATTCTCATGCAAATGACTACATATGTATTTTATAGACTTAATAAATAGGACCTTGACTTAGCAGCAAGAGTCACACCTGCCTGTCACAAACACATAAAAGCACATCACCTGCCAATGCCAAATCAAAGGGAAATAATACACAGCACTGTCTCAAAAGATCTGCTGATTCATTAATGGTTTTGTCTCAAATAAACACATGGAAATAAAGCCACCCTTAATGTCAATAAATTACGTTTTGTGTACTTCATTCTCAGGCCAAGGGGAAAGATGTTGTAAGAGAAGTAGTCTGAGGATGGTCAAAAAGAATTGCAATTAATCTGCCAGAAAGAGGTATGGTAAATATTATTATTATGATTATTAATGATTTGTAGAGCGCTGTAAATCTCCATGACAGTAATTATGATGTTTTGTATATATAAATTTGGCATTCTGAGTATACAAGCACTTGGGCTTGAACTCTTCCTCGATCATTAGGAAATCAGAGGTCAGATCATCGGTCACTTGAAAAGTAATTTCCTGCAGATTTTCAGGCCATTCTGAGATTTATCCTCGCTGTAAAAAGGTACTAATGATTTCTCCCCAGACAAACAAGCTTCCCCAGGGTCTGTCCTTCACAGCCTTTGCAGCACAGCCACCCAGGGCCGCAGAGGACACAGCAAGTCTGGAACCTCTTTGTGCCATCCGCAAGGAAAACCAGGGTGGGTACGGCCTGCCATGGATGAGGAGGTGGCAGGCTGAGGGCCCATGGTCTATGAATGTTGGTAGAGTTTCCAAAGATAAACTCAGTCTGTGGAAAACATTAATCTCTGGGGCCTCCTCTAGGCTGTGTGTCACTTAATGTGTTGAGAGAAGGGGTGGGATTGCGATGATGTCTCATTCTCATGCTAATCCTCCATGCAAGGAAATTCTCCAAGAGAGGGGTCTGCCTCTTCCCAGCTCCATTCCTCAAGGCTGAGAGTCAGATGTCTGGAAATCCCTGATTCCAGGTAGGAGATTCCCACAAAGCATGACTTGATGTTGAAAAAGGTTGCCCAGAGAAGTTGTGGATGCTCTGTCCCTGGAAGCATTCAAAGCCAGGCTGGACATGGCTTGGAGTAACCTGGTCTAGTGGGAAGTGTCCCTGCCCATGGCAGGGGGTGGAATGAGATCATCATTGAGGTCCCTTCCAACCCAAACCATTCTGTGATTCTATGAAAGAAACAGGTTGCAGGGAATCGATAACCTTTCTGCTGGCAGTGCTTCAGCTGCACTTGGTGCTCTGCCCTCTTTTTCAGTAGATTCTTCCTCTCACGGTAAACAAAAAGAACATTACAAGTCAATTCCATTGAAGATTAAACCCAAGCACCCTCTGCTCAGCTAAATCAGCAGTTTCTGCAGTCTGAATGCCAGCCAGAAATAATTCACCTACTTCCTCTCTTCCACTAGAAGGCCCTGCCTTTCATCCCAGCCGGGAGCGCTGCCCCCCTGCACTTCTGGGAGCACCCATGGGATGTGCAGGGGGAAAACACTGTTTGCAAACACACACCAGAGCACAGCTTCTGTCAAGGAATGTTCACTCAGAGGTTCAACCCCTGGCAGCAAAATCAGGCAATAATTCTGATGTATCTCACTGCTCAATGCTGGCTAAGCAGGGAGTGCCCCAGCAAGCTGAGCTCTGACATGACACTATTTGTCTATCAAAAAGTAAAAATATAATAAAATCAGAACCACTGGGAGCACTTTATCCACTCTATTATGACTGAGCTCAATAGCCTTGTGATTCCAAGCTTTGGAGTGATGGCTTTATGGGAACATCAAAAGCAGTGAGCCTGAGCAGCCCTCAAGGATACAGGCACGCTGCTCCTACAAGGAGCCACAAGCGGCTGCAGGCAGAATCCACTGGGAGCTTCCCAAAAGAGAACCCTTCCTGAATTATGAGAGGGCCCACACACGCTCACACTCAACTTCACAGTCCATTGCTTTCCCAGGAGTGGAGTCTGTGCTGTCTGCACCAAGGCAATATATCTCTTTATGGCCTGCCAGTGACTTTACAGAGAGATAAACAAAGCTTTTAAATCAAAAGGAGATGGAGCACAAGAAAAAGTTTGGCACCCCAGAATATGCACCACTGTTTGTGCTTTAACCCTTCATGAAAAACAGGAAAGCCAGGAGTTTCTTATGCAGGATCTGCCAAGGGATGACCACAGGAAAACCAAGGGCGGACATTTAAGTTTCTTAAATTTCTTCTAAATTTTAATATTTATGCTAATATCTGAGTGAAGGGAGGGCATGCATTGATATAAAATAGTCTGAGAAATGGGTATAGCACCGAATTGAGCTGTAGGATAAGTGGTCTTACAGCAGAACAGCTTGAATTTGCTGTTAACCAACTTCACCTGTATTGACTCTAAATCTGAGGGGGTAAGGAGGAACATTGCTTTTGTATGCATAGCACCAAGAATGAGATTGTCACCAAGGTCAGAGTCTGTGGGGGTTCTCTTATGTAAATAACACCAAAATTATTCCAACTCAGGGCATATCGTCCTGATCTGCTTTTCAAGTGTGGAGCCTTTTGGACAGGCAATATCAAAGCTCCATCAAGGACTGGGTTTAATCATTTTAGAAATAAACAGAAAGTTGGCATTTTCAAAGGAATAATAGCCAAGAGCTATCAGAAGTCAGAAAACATCAGGAGGACTCAAAGCATTCTGGTGACTCATTTCTTTAACACCTTCCTCATTTCCCTGCCCCACAACCTATTTCGTGGATCTGGACCATAGTTTGTAAGTTTGGTGCTTGGAGAGCATTTAAATCCATTAAACAACATCCTTCCCTCTACACACAGAGAATCTGAACATTTCTTCACCTTTTCACTGAATGTGCTTGAGGTTTCCCTTTATTCCTTCCTAGAGAACTTCTGTCTGCAAAGACAAAAACTCCCCTTGTCTGCCAAGGTGAACCAGCCCAAATATGGCTCAGCAACTTCTGCTGTACAAAGGTGAAAAAAACTGTTGTGGGGACAGATTTCACAGGACCAGGTCATTCAACTTCAGGCAACAAGCCACCAACTTTTAACATGAATAAAAGTTACCTGTGTGAACACAAACAGGCCATTTCTTCACCTTCAGCTCCCTCTCTGCAGCCAAAAAGTTTTCTATTTACGAGAGAGGATATTTTCTGAGAAGGCAGGTGCTGTCACTAAAATTCTAGCCCATGTGATCCTGTCTTGTGTCCACCTTCCCAAATCCCAGTCCAGGCCATGCTGCTACATTAAAAGGTTTGTTTCAGATCAGGTTCATCCGTAAGATGATTTGCACAATCCAGAACTGGAATGAGAATGAAGCCACAAATCCTTCCCCATCTATTTGGATGCTCAGAGCGTTCCCTCACTCCAACTGCACAGCAGCTCCATTATTCCAATCACCATTCCAACCCCCCCAGCTTCAGTAGGACAATTCCTGATTTTACCAATGCAAAAGTCTGAGGTCAGAAGCCCAAACTCAGAACAAAGTAAAACAGACTTTCCCTTCTGGCCACGACCACAAATCTCACCAGAGCAATCCCATCACCTCAGCACAAAAAGCTGCTTTTCAGTATTTCTACCTGTTTTCACAATTCTCTTCACACCAAATTTGAAATGCCTAAAAGAAACTCCATATTCTTCTGATTTTTTTTCCTGATTTTTTAATTATTATTTCTAGCATTTTGGGGTGGTTTCTTTCTCTGTGATCACAGCTGAATTTCCTACTGGCCCAGAGGGAGTACAGAGCAATAACTTTAAATAGCCTTGTAGATGCAGCCGTGGCCTCAAGCCAGCACTAATTTCCAATCTTGTTATGCTGAAGAAAGAAAGTGAAGGAAAGTAAAAAAGGAAAAAAAAAGGCAAAGAGGAAGAATGCAAACCAGAAAAACCATAAACATCCCTTAATGTTGGTGAGAATTGGAAAGTCCTGTTGGTGGTTTCAGTGACAGGTTAAAGTTTCTATTTAAAAAAAAAAAAAAAGAAGAAAGAAAGAAGAAGAATTTGGACTGTTTAAAATGAAAGTGACTATTTTTTCCTTAGACACAGAACATCCTTGTGGCATTCAGGTCTTTGCGTACTTCAGGCAGGATGGAATTTTACTGACCAAATAAAGCATCGTCACTACTTGAGTACAACAAACATTTGTGAAAACA
Organism: Lophotriccus pileatus; assembly: GCA_035583135.1. NCBI lineage: Eukaryota > Metazoa > Chordata > Aves > Passeriformes > Tyrannidae > Lophotriccus > Lophotriccus pileatus. The sequence continues at coordinate 8,020,995 of JAWWES010000038.1, forward strand.
TATTAAACATGTCATAAATTAACTGAATTTGGGAGCTGTAAACACTCACTTGAACTTACAGCTCTTTGATTTCACCAGCTTACCCAGATATGTGGATGCCCAAAATCATCTCTTAACTTGCAAAAGCACTGGCTTTTTAACTCCTTTTGCATTTTCTACACTCCTCTGGGCCTGTTTAGTCTGTTCACCATGTCCTTCCCTGGCAGTGAATGAAAATTAAATAGCGGACAAGGTACCAATCTACAACACCTTCCCAAAGCCTCTCACTTTCCAAACTCGGGCTTTTACCACACTGGGGGGAAAATGCATTTACAGCAAGTGCTAGTCAAGACTAAGTAAAACTAAATCACACAAGGAACAGACACAACTCAAAATAAAGCTCTGAGAGGAATTCAACAAGGAAGTCTCGAGCTACCCACAGAGATGTTTGGTCCAGAGAATGGAGATGCTCTGGTAAAGAGCTCTGTGACTGCAGCCTCCGAGGTGCTCTGGCAGCACCATGGGCTGGGCTCCTCTCCTTGCCAAAGGAAATGAGGGTCTGGAGCTCAGACTGTGCACTGGTGGAGAGGAGAAGCACCATTTCCTTCCAAACTGGTCTGCACCATGGTTAGGTCACGCTTTGCTCCTCCTGAGAGGATGGCTGCACTGCACGAGACCCCACTGACCCATGGTGACAGAACTGGAAGATGCTGGAAGTCTTCTTCTTTGATTTTTCCCTGCATTGCCTCCCCTCTGTCTGCAGCACAAGTCCAACCTTTCAGTCCAGGCACAGCCCAGATTGATCCATCTTGCATCCCTGCTTACCTTATGATCCAGATTTTGGGGTATGAGTGGAATCACAGAATCACTGAGGTTGGAAAAGACCTCCACGATCGAATCCAACCTTTGATTGATCCCCACCTTGTCACCCACATCCCATCATTCCTTGAACACCTCCAGGGATGGTGACTCCACCACCTCCATGGGTAGCCCCATTCCAGTGCTTAATGACCCTTTTAGTTAAAAAAAAAAGCAAGGCTGAAGCAAAACAAGAGTTGAACTTCAGCATAATACTGCAAATACAACACAGAGTTAAATCTAAACTGAGGAGGTCTGGCAGGTAATTCAGGTTTGGTCCAAAGGGAATTACACAAAGAAGCATAATATGCCCAAAGGTGTGAGGAAGTGCAGAGTATAAAAATTAACAACTCATTCTATAATATCAAATGAGGGGCAAGGAAAAGAGACCCCCTGCTCCTGCACTTTGCTTTCTTTCTGTCCTGAGCTCAAGCTTTCCAAATCTACTGGAGAGGCTCTGACAATAAATGATGTTTTTGTTTGAGGTTGCATGTCTTGCCTCCTCTGGAAAAGGCAGCAAGGCACATTGTCTTTTTAATCTCAACAATTAGTCTTCCAGGCTGCCAGGCATTTATTGCCTTAGGTGACGCAAAGCTGAATCCAAGATTCCTAAATCAGGGCCTTCAGGTCCAAAGTTTAACTGCAGACCAAACAACCCATGTTAGAATCCCCAAAGGCTGCCACTAAAGCCAAGGAAATTACTGCTACTGCTTTCAGTTCAAAGTCTTCCCTGGACATCCCTGGTGAGGACTAGAAAGAGACCCAGAACAGCAAAGCAGTGAAATGTGGTCAGAAACAGCCATACCAGGAACTCCTCGGGACAGAGCTGATGGGGCCGTTAATGCTGGGTGACAAAATGCTTCTTCACTGTCAGTGGCACACAAGTCATTTCAAGCCCTCAGTAGGAGAGCACTTTCCAGGCATCAAACTCCTATTGATTTCTCACTGATTTGAATTGGAATCAGAGCCCAGACAGCAGTCAAAGAGTCACTTACACAGTCCCTTAAGCTTTTAAGTGCATAAGGAACATTTAAAAACACGGTGACACAAATGTCTTGGGTGCCCAGTTCCCAAACTGGACTTGGTTTGTCTGCTTTCTTTCCTCTTATTTGACAAGAGAACAACAACTACAAATCTGGGCCAGGGTACCTAAACCTTCCCCCCAGACACCTCTCTGCACACAGAGACCAACACCACGTGCAGGAGGACAGTGCAGAGGCAGCATTTCTGCTCTGTGGCAGCAGAGTTAAGGCCAGCTTGGACTTGGAACATGTGGCCTTAGGACCAGATGTTGCCTCCTAATGTGCACATGCATCTTTTCCCTCCCAATGCCGATCGCTCCTGTTGGTCTGATGCCAAAGATCCCCTCAGGAGACACACACCCCTCCCCTGTTTTTCACCTCCCTGCACTGGGCTAAGCTGGGAGTAATTTTTATTTATTTTCTTTTAACATCATAATTGCCTGGGTACAATTGCAAGTAAATCCTGCTCAGCGTGCCAAAATGAACTGCAGGTTTAGAAAAAGAAATAAATAAGTAGAATCAAAACACCCAAACAACAAAAATAGTCAATTTCTCAGCATTTTATATCAGCTGTGGGCCCATGCAGCAACTAAGGCAATTTGGTCAAAAAAACAGATGTTAACTGAGGAGACTCATCCTGCACTGCAGGTCCTTGGCAGTAATGAACAAGCTGTGCTAAGAGTCTTGTGCATCTAAATTGCCTTTAGAGGAAAATTATCCCTGAGAGTGAAGACTGGAAGATATTTGGGGCAGGGACTGAGTCAATTGCTCTTTGTATAAGGATGTGGATGTTGCATTAATTCCTAATTCCAAACAACCAACAAAAAATTGGTGTCAGAAAAAAAATCCCATTGTAGAGACTCTATGCAGGAGGATTGGGGTTATGAAGGTGCCATTCTTAGGCCTGCCAAGCACCCTTTAAAAATCACTTGAACACTTTGAAGAGGCTGTTTCTGTGGAGTGGAGCCTCATCAGATGGCCTCGCTTCACCACAAGGTTTGGGAGCTTTTTGCTTCCAAATGTGCTTCGAGGTCCCCAAATGAAGGTGCTCAGAGTGAACAAACAAGAAGATAAATTACTGCTCACCAGCTTTAACCTCCTGTTTGAAAAGCTACACTGAGGAGCACAGGAGGTGCTGCCATGTGAGTAAGAGTGGATGAGTAGAGCCACAGCCACCACGAAGCCCAGTCCAACCAGAAGCTCACCTGATGTTGCTGGGGGAGACACTTCCCTCTCTCTGTTTTTTTGGAAAGTGCCCTCAAAGGCCTGTATTTTGCCAGGCTGATCCAAGGCCAGTGAGCAACATGGTAATTTCTTCTTTTATTTTTTCATCTCTCCCCTGCATCTCCTCCCTAACAACCTCAGCTACAGCCACGTTCTATTTTTTTCCCCTTTACAATTGTTTCAATAGATTCTTTATGGTTTATGGGTTGGTTTTTGGTGGTGTTTCTCCCCCCTCCCTTTAAACTGAAGCCTGAAATATGCTCTGAATTAAGAAAAAGCTCCATGTCACTGGGGATTGGACTGCTGCTGAACTGTTCCGTGTGTGAGTGTGTGTGTGTGTGCACACACAACCTCCTGGCCAAAAATGCCTCAGGGGCTCTCCCTAACTGTTGGGGTCCTAAAAAGGGTCCATTTCTCCCTATTGGCCACCCTCCTAACTGGCTGGGGGGGAAGCTTTCTCCACCCCCACTAACACCACACTCCCTCTATAGCACATCTGTCCAAGCTTGCTCACTGCTGGCCCTTCCCTTCCCCATATGCTACAGGCGTTTTTGGCCTGGCTGAGTCCTTAGTGCATTAAGCAGGAGGCCCCTGGTTCAAGAAATCTCCCCCACTTACAACATGTAGCAAGAATAAGTGATGTGTGCAGTGGTGGGGTGAGAAGGGATCAGCAAGGAGGAGGGGGAAAAAAAGGTGTATGTAGGGAGGGGGAACATCTCTCTTGTTATCTTTGTCTGAAAAGTAGTAAATTCACTGCAGGAAAGTAATAGGCAGCTTTGGGCTTTTAACCTCTTGTGTTCCCCAGGCAAAGCTTGAAGGTGGGATTTTAGAGAGTCTCTCTGCTTGTGACAGTAACTGAGAGGTACAGAGGTCTCCTTGGTCCATAGTCTCTGCCTCTAGTTAGGGGAGTTTATCCTGGGATGATGCAGCTGTGTAGCAAAACAACATACATGAACACACACCACTACCCCCTCCAAACTAGGAACCTTCTGGATATCACTTAGTTTGGTCCCAGGTTTAAAACTGGGATTTGGGAACCGGTCACTGCAGCTGGAAAATGTCCCTGGACTATGCTGGTCCAGCCCTAGTGAGGGTCACATGCTGGGGCAGCTGTGCAACCTCCCTCCAACCTACCATCAGGCCACCTAATGCTGCATCTCACTCTCCAGGCATGGAAAACAGCAATCCCAATGCTAATCACACACATCAGGGGTGAGGACTGGGCCCTTGGTGCTTGGGCAGTTGCTTTCTGCTGCTCAGACACACAGACAGCATCACGTAGGGGAGGACAGGGTGCTGGGAAGGCAGAAGAGCTGCCAACCTCCCCTTCTTCTCTCAGACTGTGCTTGGGGTGATCCCTTAACAAAAAACCTTCGTCTCCAACGTGCAGCTACCCAGCAACCTCAGGTATTTAGTGGTGCTGGAAGCCTTGCTGTGTCTCAGCTTCCCCCATAACTGCACAAGTTGGGCTTCACAGAGGCCATGAGATCCCACGAGAAAGGCAGTTTGGGGTGGGATAGCAGAGCCTCCCTGCCATGGAAGCGCAGACCAGTCCCTGAGGAAACACCACGGGGTTGAAAGGTGTTTGTTTTCTCAACAGCATCACGAAATTTCAAATGTTGATGGGTTTGGGCTATTAGACCTTTTCCAGAGGCAGATTCCATTGACTCAAAAGTCAATGTGCAACAACTGCTTACGCTTTATGCCCCTTTTAGACACGTGCACGAAAAGCAAATGTTATCCAATTACATTGAGATTCTTGTACTCACAGTTCTAGAAAGAAAGAAAGAGGGAAGACAGGACTACATCTTAAATTATCCTTGTTTCAGCAACGAGCTCTTCATCAGTCTCAGGAAATGTTTGCATCACTGCACTGCTTCCACTTTCCACAGTTATCTCGCAGTCAACTGTAAATAACAAATTAAGCCATTTCAAAACATAAGCATGTAAATTACTAATCACAGCGACATGAGGAAGAAAAGTAAAACAAAGGTAGAGAAACATATGAAAACCACAACTGTCAAGGAAGACTGTGATCGTAGGGAACAACTGTTCCCAATTGTCTACTGTCCAAATACCCAGAGGTGAGACAGGCATTTCTCACTAAACCTGAGGATATTTAGATTAAACAGCACCTGGCTTGGTTACACAAACTGGTGAGTTTATATAATAGAGAATAACCTGCATGAAACCACTTACTCTGCCTTATTCCTCTGCTACAGCAAGAAGAATAGAATTCACCTCGCATTTGAATGAAACTTTTCATTGTTACACAAATTTAGCTGCATCTACAGCATCATCCCTCTGGAAAACACAGCAGACAAACAACCAATGCTCCATCTACCTGCCAGTTACTAATGTTTTGTTCAGCCTAATCTTTTAATGCACTTCCAAACTGAGACACATGAGCTGCAGCCTGGCCTGTTCCCTCACACAGAGGGCAATCCAAATCCTCCCAGACCATCCCTCACAGATGACTAACTTGTTTCTAAAGACCTCCAAGGAAGCAGCTCCAGTAACCTCCTCACATGGCTTATTTTAGTGCTGGAATAGCCTTGAAGCTAAGAAAGCTTTTTTTCTAATATCTAAACTAAATCCTTTCTGCTGAAAATTGCGCCAATTATTTTTCTCCTCCTCCTTGCTGCTCTGAAGAACAATTCATCACCATTCTCTTTCTAGCAATGTTTTACAGATTGGGGGGAATGTTATCACGTCCTGTCAGTCTTCCCTTCCCTAGACTAAACAAATCCAATTCTTTCAATCTTTACTCATAGGTTGCATTTTCCAAACCTCTTATCATTCCTATGGCTCTCCTTTAGTCCCTCTCCAATTTGTCAAGATTTTTCTTGAACTGCACAACCCAAGTGAGGGGCAGCCAAGGCTGTACGAAGGTTGCCTGAAAAGTAAAATTTACCCCTTGATTTTTATCCACAAGCCCCACTAAAACTCTCCATTACACAAGTTGTCTTTTCTGAGGCAGTTTTATGGTGTTGTCTCATATTCATTTTAGGATTTGCCATCACTCTGCTTTCTTAATTACATTAATTTTTAAACACTTCTTCTTTTGAAAAACCTTTCTGTCTTCCATTCTATTCTGTCCTTGGTATTTCTTTCATTAATCATTATGATTTGATTTTAGCCCATTTCAGGGGACAAATTTATGTAACCAGGCGCAAAGCCATGCAGAGCCTTGCTTCTCTTTTCCAAATTGCTGCCATCCCACCCAACATGAACTCTGGTAATTTTATTAACATGCACTTTGTATTGCCATGCAAGAAAGTCATTAAAGTACTGAGCTCTTCCCAACCCAGGGCAGGCCCCCGAGGGACCCCCTTTTCCACTCCCTCCCACCTTGAAAGGAAATGATCTCCAACTACTTTTTGACCCTTAATTTACAATTAATTATGCCCCCAAAACGTGCAATTTGAAATGCTGCACATATCTCCACTTTGACTATGAGAATACCATGAATTCAAAGCCTTGCTAAAATATCAACAAACAGCACATCCACTTGTTTTTTATTTACCAGTTCATCTCCCCTGCACAGAACTGGTACTGGTTTGACATGATTTGCTCTTGACAAATCCGTATTTGCTGTTTCTTATTGACTTCTTGTTCTCAGAGTGCTTGTAACAACTAATTCTAGAAACTTTTTGGGTATTGAAGTCAGTTTTACTGTTCCATAATCCCCTCGGTTCTCATTTTCCCCCTATTTAAAAATAGACCTCATGTTTACCCTTCCCTGGGCCTCTGGCTCTACCTTGGTCATCCTGAACTCTGAAAGATAATCTCTAATCGCTCTGGGATTGTTTCAGCTAAAGCCTGAAGTCCTCCAGGGTCGATTTCATCAGGTCCTGCTGAATTGCAGAACATCTAAATTATCTCAATTTTAGCCAGCATAGTCTTTTGCTATTCCAGATGATCCCCTTGTTAAAACTTACTGCATTATTATACAGCCACAAACAACCTTTATTTTGGAGAAGTAACCAAAAATGGCACTGAATACTTCATTCTCTGTATCATTTGTTATTTCCTCTCCTTCCTTTTTAAGTAACAGACTGACTCTCCTAACTCTTGTTGGTTTTATATTTGCACCTATGTTTTTAAGGGGTTTTGACTCAGAGACTGATTTATGGGGGCTAAAGTAATGCAAGAGCAGGATGTGTATTATCTTGAAACTCAGATAGTGTGAGCAGATGAGTTTATGCATAAGTTTTGGCTTCAAAATTAACTCAGAGCCATTTAAATAAAAAAGACATTTCCTTAGAAATTAACAGAAGTCTAAATAATATAAATACATATGCAAAAGTTTCTGCTTTCCTTTAAGAAAGTTTATCATCCTGCTGTAACCAGTATACACAAGCCCATGTTTGCCTCTCTGTGTGAGCTGATGACCCAAAGCATTCTGAAAAGCAAATTTATATGCTAATGTGCTCAATGTATAATTTCTTATCTAACTGACCAAATCATCTCCAAACACATTTTGTCCACAGATGTCACAGAAAGAAAAGGAAGATGACGACAGAAGTACACAGTGCACTTGGAAAGCAAAATAACTTAAAGTACTTTTTCTTTTTTTTTTTTTTTTTTCCCCAAGTGCAGCCATTAGCAAGAGATCTTGGAAACCCTGCGGGTTTTATGAGGTTTGATGAGCTCTTAATTAGAAATGGCTGAAATTTGAACTGAGGAGTCCTGAAAGCCGTGTCTGGATGGAAGCAGAAGGCTTGTTTCTGCCTGATTTCCTACTTTAAACAGACTTATGTGCAAATAAGAATAAACCTGGCTAAGAATGATGATGTCAAAGTGGTCTGGTAGCACAAGCCAAGTCATTCTGCTACAAATTGACTAAAAAGAATGTCTTCCCAAACTCACACCAAAATATACTTTGATCAGAAAAACAGGTAAGTGGTTCAAGAAGCAGGTTAGAGGCACCAGGAGGGGAAAGAAGGATAAAGCTGGGTCAGAGGAGGCCAGGGGGAAAGAAGTGGAATTTGAGAAATTGAAAGAGTCAGGCAATCACAAAAGCTCTGAAAAGCATCTGGGAAAAAATCCCAGATTCTCAAAGCAAGAGAGGTGCCTCACTTTGGAGATCTTCAGCCTAAACTCTGAACTGGTGCAGATGGATGTTGCTGGAACAAAGGCAACGGAGACCCTGCTGATTTCCAAGGCAGCTTTGCTAATTCCTTCAGACAAGCTGCATCCTAAGCATGAAAGAAACCACCCCTGCCTGTAGCAGGATGATGGAACACCTTCTCTCCATCATCCATCTCCTCTTTATTAACTCACAAACCCCACATACAGCAACCAAACTGCGGAGCCTCCGGAATCGCTGAACTTACAGGAGCTACTGAACGTGCTACAGGAGCCCTGAGAAAGTTCCCTTATGGATCTGAGGCTTCTTCCCTATTTCCAAGCTGTACCTGAAATCAATATAATTATCTCTTGCATGTAGATCTGAAGTGTTCTCCTTTTCTGTGAGTTTCATGCTGCATTTGATTAACTCCGCAAAATATTTTGGGATGTAATGGGTCTGGAACAACACACACAGAATAGATTATGATTATGCAGGGTGAACTCAACATGAGACAGATTAGCAGCTATATTAGACAGCCAATCTATTTAATTCTTCTGCATTTCATTGTGCTTTAATTTAATTAAAATATTGTGGGGGTTTTCCAGAGTATTACTTGAAAATAGGGTTTCTTTTTTATCTGAATGCTTGGCATTGTAAAAGGGTGTTCCTCTGCTGGACAAAAGCCCTCACTGTTTTTGGTTAAAAATCTACATTTTCAAGAAATGCTGCCTTCTAAAAATTATACTTCTAATGAGAATGATTCTTGTTCTCCATCCTCAGCTGAAAAACACAAAAACCTTAGAAATTCAAGGGTAACAACTCGGTGAAAGTCAGTGAAAGAAGACTTAAAAACTTTACAGGCCTAGAACAGAGATATTGTTATTTCTGATGGAAATATTAATTAAAATTATTTGCTAGTTTTACACTGCCCTTTGGTGCTGAAGAGCTGCACTTGATGCTCTTCAGGGACTTCTATATGTTCTAAGCATCTTCACTTCTCCTGTCAAACACTGGGACACACGTGCTGACTGCAGTGTCCTCTTCCCAACACAAGATGTGATCCTAAGGGAAGGAATCTCAGATTAGTGTTCAAATGATCATCTGCATAGATTTTCTAGGGGCAGAGGTGGCCTGTTCACACTTTGGGTTTAGGGAGATGCAATTTGGGTTAATGTGGAGCAAGCTGGGGGGAAACCGTGAGCTGCACGATGAGCAGAAGGGCTCTCCTAGAATTTTGGATTTCAACCTTTGACTTCAGCAAACTGAAGATAAGTATCAGCAGCTGGGCCCTGAGTAAATCACAGTCACAGAGCCTGTGTAAATACTGAGGTTTCTGAAGAGTGAACTCATGCCAAAGAGTTTTGTGCCTGGAAGGGGGGCAGGAACACTCCGTGTTCAGGAGAGAAACTCCTGCTTCTGACCGTGGACATGTCCGAGCAGGCCCGAGCTGAAATCCAAACAAATTTCTGCCTTTTTAGCCTGGCCCCTCTGTTTAAATTGGAGTGATGACATCAGAGGAAATGAAGGATCAGGGACAGAGAGAGGAGGGAAGCCTGCAGAGCCTGAGCCCTGCTCTCTGATCAAATACCTCGGCTCTCACTTCTGGCAAGGAATTCGGTCCCCGTGTTCAGCCCATGGCCGGAACAGAAAAGCGATTTGATTAATGTGCAGAGACATCCCTGTGAGGGGAGGGATGGGGAGAAAGAGATGAGGAAGTGTGCTCTGGAGGCTCGGGATTAATTAAGGACTACTCTCCAATGGAATAACCACCTACAGAACTGCATTCCAATTACAAGGCCTCCTGGAACAATTTTAGCATCTCCCGCCTGTGCTCCCGGAGTTTTCCACGTGAAGGCAGCCAAAGCTCCTTGCTCCCTGTCGTTGCTGTCCCAGGGTGTTGGGACAGCTCCTCAAAGCCTTCCATGGGGATCTCAGAGGAGGGGAAGAGGGCACAACCCAGGTGACCATCCCAGGGTTTATATGGAAGCAGGGTGGTTACAGTCACTGGAAATCAATAATCAAGCTCCCAATAAAAATCACTGGTAACTGGGGCATTGGCCTAGTCGTCCATAAATGTGTCCTCTGCACCCTGTGGAAGGCTTGTGCGCTACAAGGTAAAGCCAGATTATATGAACTGTGGGTTTATTAGTTTATTCTGCCCTCTGAAAGATCCCTGTAACTCGGTATGTGTGGGTACAACCCTACACCTGGCTCTGAAATCCAGAGGCATCCATATGAGAGCAGGGTGTCCCAAATGGATCTTGTTTCAGGTCTTCCCTGGCCTAATGTCAAAAAAACCCCCTATTCAGTTGTTTCAATTTCAAAGAATCTCATTTTACAAGAGTTTCCAGCATCCCCTGTGATCATGGGAGACTTGAGCTTTACCTGTCTCGTAACATTTATTCTGCTATCTTGCAATGTGCTGGGTATTACAATTTGAGGGGAACTAAGCCAGCTCCTTTTCTCCCCACCCTTTTTTTTTTTTAATTTATCTTTTGTTTCTGATATGAAGAAAACAGACAACAAATGCTTTGGGGGACTGCAAGACCAGTCCAACCCCATTCACACAGAATAGAGCTCCTGAGAAAGTTGTTCTGGCCCCAAAAGGTCGCTTTTTGTGTCACATTATTTTAACTCAAGAGCTTTATCCTAATTGTTTTGATCAGCAATAACATCTTCTGTTTTGCCATTTTATGGATATTATGTAAAGTAAAAGGACAATGAAGTAAAATGGATTTTGTCAAAGCCACCAAACCATTACAAAAGAAGATTCATTGCATAATGGATGCCCTTTTCCCCACAGGGAAAGAAAAATACCCTGGTTTCAGCTTAATTTTTTTGTTTTGCTTGTTTGATATCTGATGCCTACCAGAAGGATTTGTAAAGAAACCTAAGGCATTTAGACTCCAATTTAATGGGATTTAAGCACTTACTTCTGTTGGAAGTGTTTGAAAACAATATGTTAAAGACCAAATGAACTATTGAGTTTTAATCACCTTCAAACTCTGATACCTTCAACAATAACAAGCTGAAAAACAGGAGAAAATTATAGGGCTGGAGGTAACAGAATGCAGTCCGTGCCCTGACTTTCCAAAATATTTCAGGCTATTTATTCTCAATAATGTCAACTGGGGCTGCAATTGCTAAAGACTTCTGAAAGTCAGCTGTCAGTTTTTAAAGTGTTTTGTGGTGGTTTTTTTCCCCCCAGTAATAGCAGATGGTTTGGAGACACAATGGCTCTAAATGCCCACTTGAGGAACCTGAAAATTCCAGAAGTAGGAGATTTGAAAGCTGACAGATAAGATTTGAGGCTGTTCCACGAAGCTGAGAAGAGGCAAAAAAGATCAGAAGGAGATAGTGGAAGAGAAAATATGAACAGGCTTTCTCAAAATAACCAGGGCTCTGTGGCAGTAACAAGGAAATAACAGAACCTGCTCAGTGCCTGACTCGGCTCCTTCTGCCCTTACTCCTGTTGAGCAGCAGCATTAGTTTCACTGAGATCAATTAGGCTGCCTCTGGAGTCGACTGTTATTTAATTTCACTGAAGGGAAAGGGCAGAACCAAGCCAGTAAATACTATCACGTTTATAGATATGTTTTGTTATGTTACATGAGAAATAGTAGCGTGGGACTGCTGGGAGTTTTCAGCCTGATAAAGCTGTTATCGCATTTCTATTTTTCACTGGGGAGCTGCAGCAACAAGAGATCAAGGTCACGTTTAGTAGACAAAGAGCTTAAGGGGTATTTTACATATGAAGAACTTCAGGCGTGTGTTTAAGTGTTTATCTAAACCAGAGTCTTTACAAATAGGCTCAGACAACACAGATCAGGCCAAGTCCACAGCAGTGAGCCCCAAGTAGCTGCTCAAGGCTGTAATAGCAAACCCGTAAAGCCTTTGCAGTGATAGCTCTATTAATGCCATCATCTTCTTGTCCCTAAAAAACATTTCTGCCCCTTATAGCCCATCCAGCAAAGGAAAACAAGGAGACACGAGCTCCAAGTTCCTCTCCATTTCTTAGCTAAAAACAGCTTCTTAGTTCATCAAGATCATCACACTGTCCTAAGCCTCTCATTTAACAAGCCATGAGTTTTACCTGAAGTGCTTCAGCGACTCTCTTAGACAAGTCTGCAGCTCTTGAGACTAGTATTAAATGCACTAGGTGTTTCTTCTGCGTTACTCAGATCCTTCAAAAAGTCAGGGGGAGAAATGAATATGTATTCTATATGTCAGCTGGTTATATCAGAGCCTGTCTGTGTCTAATTATGGAAAACAATCTGCCTATGTGAAGTTAACGGGGAAAGCTCTAAACAGATGTTGATTAAAGAGTGCCTCAGTAGAGTACTTTTTGAGAGGTCATTTTGCTGAGTTTAGATTGAGATGGATGAAGGTGAGGTATTTGGCAGTGAATTGCATCTTTGAAGTGAGTGACGAGCTCGGGTTTTGGGATGGAAGCACAGAGGTTGCGGTGACATTCACCCGCAAGGAAGGCAAGTGGGATATTAGGAGAATGAACAAACTAATTTGTGTGGGCAAATAGATCTTTCTAAAGCCAGTTATTGAATTTACTTTAAAGGTACACGCGAATGTAAAGGTGAGTTTGGGTCGTATGACAGAAATTTAATGAATTTTTTTTCTGGAAATAATGGTATAAAGAGGATATTCAGTTCCCAATCAAAGTCTGAAACAATGAGCCTTTAATTCAGATTTAATTCTTCCTTACCTTGAAAAACATTAGGGTCAACACATTCCATAAACACCTCTTCACAGCCCTGAACATACTATCAAAGCTCAATCAGCTTACCAAGAACAGGGATGAATATTTGGTACCCCTAAAACACTGAAAATAAAGCATGGTGTCACCTTAAACAATCTGCAGAGGAAGGGCCCAACCCTTTGGTGCTGGAAAATGACAGAACTGCTGGGCAGAGGATTTGGCTCATGTATCCAAGACTTCGTGGAGATGATGCCTGAGATGGAACAACGGAAATGCCACAAGTTCCTCTCTCTCAAGTGATGCTGGAACTCCCTGTGACTATCCCAGCAGATTTATTACTTCTCTGAAAACAGCCTCCCGTGCTTTATACCTCCTTGTGGAATAGCCACCATTTAGTGGTAGCCAGAAGCCATTAGGTGGAGATGGTCCTTTCTCCTTCCCTTTGATTTCAACAAACAAAAATCCAATGTACAACAAAGAGCTGGGGAGAGGAACTCCGCTGAATGCCTGCCTGTAAATGAAACCCGCAGTAGGCTATTGCTTGGAAGCAAGAGCAGAGGTTGAAAAGTAAATGCACTTGAGTCCAGGGCAGAGCACTACTAAAATAATTCCTGATAGCTTGTGCCAAAGCACTGAAGTCAACAGACTTGGCTAATCCACCCTGATAAATGCAACAGTTACAAAAATAAATATCTTCAGAAAGCAGCTGGGAACTGGCCAACACAAACAATCAGACACAGAACTCGACACACCTAAACCCTGGAACGGGAGATGGGAAAAATTACCTTTGCAGTGACATTTCTGTCAGGAATGGACAGTCCCTGCTCCCCACCAGCCGTAGACACCTCACTCGGGAGCAGCCTATTTCTCTTCCAGAGAGGACCATTAGTGGGCACCAGCTGTACAGCCATGGTTTATTTCCATGAGTTCCTTTATCCAAACAACCACCAGCTCTAAAATAGATCCAGTATTCAAACTGTTCCTTAGGACCTTCTGCCTGCTCTGCTGCTTGTTTGGGGTTGTCGTCACCTCATCACTTACAGAACAATCTTGAGGTGACTTTTGAAGCCAAGGCACCAACACTGGAAATAACGTGACCCTCGTATTTACTAGTTCTGCTGGATTGTTTCACAGAGGACAGAGAATGAAAATATAACTTTACTATTTTCTGGCAGTTAATCGTACTTTTTTGGCAATTCAGCTTTCTTCAAAGCATATTTGACTGCGCACAGTTGCTGTAGAGAGACATATATAAAGGAGAAGAATGAAATAGATAATGTATTTAAGATCTATCTTCCCCTTTGGCCTACTTCCCATGGAGTCTCTCCACCTAATTTATGTGGTACTGTGAATCTCCAAGAAGTCAATGGACCTCTTTGCAACTTCCAGAAGAAGCCAGGAAAGAAAGCTGCAAGTACTTGTAAGGAAATCCTTGACTTTCCAACAGCTTTTTATGCAGTGGCTTAATGTCTAGACTCTTTCTTGGAATGGAGGCTCTGGATGATTTTCCTTTTTTCCCCCCAAGTACTGCCCTGCATGATGAGCCAGCCTCTCTCAAACTGCACTCAGTGCTTTCACTAAACTTCTATCTCACTTTCAAACTCTAGAAAGGGATCCTATTAAAAAATAGATATATTTGGAAAGCTAAAAGGGTATTTTAATCACCACTGGTTTTAAAGATTTTTGACTAATTCTGCATTAAGCTTTCAGAATATCACTGTTCAGCAACTGATCACCATCTCACCACTGGGCTGTCATTTAATGAATTATTTTATATTTTCACACAATGTTAAGTTGTAACTCTCCACACAGGCTTGCTAATCTCGGATTCATTCCACTTTAGAGCTTGCACATGACTTCAGTTCCACAGACAACCCTCTGCTGACATCAGTATCAGCCCATCACCAGCCTCACTGCACTCCTGCTAACACAGAGCTTTAGCTCTGCTGCTGCACTGGTTCTGCAGCTCCATCTCTGTCCTTTACAGAGGATGTCAGTTCACTACAGTTTTCCTTGGACTTCACTCTCAGAGCACTGACAACTCCTGCTTTCATGTTTCAGAGACAAGCACCCGCTGCAGTACAACTCAACCCCAGGCCAAGTGTACGCTGTTGTGACCAACAGTTATGTGACCACCAGCACATCCAGTTTGCTCCCAACCTGACCCTGAAGTCCAAGTAAGAAAACAGAATACATGGGTGTGATAGCAGGAGGAAACAACACTTCTCAATAACATCCATTTACAGAAGAAGCCCCAAAAAATCATCCCATCACAGATCCCAACTTACATCTCCATACCCTCAGCAATGCCACCCCAACTTGTCACTTCTGCAGGCACAGGTCCCTCATCCTGTCTCTACTGAGGGTCCCATCAGAAGAACCAAGTCCTGTAAAGCAGATTTATAGACGTTGCTAATCATAATGTCACTGTGCATCCCCAGTAGGAGCTTGTGGTGATTTAACAACCAGAGGCTTCAGACTATTCTTTATTTTTCATGGTTTTCAAGTTTAAAGCGTAGAACAAAGTTATGGTGGCAATGGCAGAACATTGCCTGTCAGGCAGCCCTAAATCTGGGATGCATTACTGGTAGTTGGAGACAGACTATTTATCAATTCATACTGGAGGTTCACAGAGTTGTTGTCTACTAATCTATTAATTCAGGCAGTTGTTGGTCTGAACTTGAAGGAGTGTGGGATCATCTGGAGAATTGCTTCTGTGACTAAGGCAGGATGAAAATGAGAAGCTTGAATTCAGACAAAATGTGGTCAGGTTTGCTGGAGGTACACATGCTTTGGCAGTGCTGTTTTATTCTCCCTGGTTTATGACTCCAGCAGCAAAACTTTGCAGAGGTTTTTCAGACATTGCCTCCCTTTAGTCACAGATCCTTATCTCGGGTATTAACACTGAAAAAGGACAATCAAGTTATGAAAGGCCAGCTCAAGTTATCTCCTGCCCATGATGCACTCCATCAGATGAGCCAGAGGGACAGGACAGAACCCTGGAATACATCATGCATATGGATCATTCCTTGGATCTCAGGCACTTCATTCTGACATCACTTCTTCACAGGAGGCACGAGGCAGGCACTAATATATGCGTGTCTTAGCACAGTGTGTAATGCAGTGAAGTCCTGACCTTGTTCAAAGTTACTAAGTGCTATTAATATATATAATGGAAATAAATATTAGCCTTGCTTTGCAGACCCAAGCAACCTGAGGCAACAAGGCCCCCAGGTGATTTGTCAGGACCGACAGGGAGCCAGGTATCCTGACAATTCCTTTTACTCTAAGCACCTGACAGAGTTCATTCCCATCCATCCCAGTGCTCCTGCAGGGAGGGGGGGAAATCACCTCTAAAAATGTTCCTGCTTTATCAGCAAAAAGAGGGTGATAACAAAAACAGCTCAGGCCAGACAAAAGCTAATTGAAGCACATGGGCTCGTGCAGATCCATAGAAGCCTGGCCTTAAAATAGCCCAGCAAGACCGGGATGAATTTTCCTCGAGCTCTGACAAGGAAGCTGCAGTTGGTGGTGAGGCTTGAAATGATCCACAATAAAGCTTTTCCTGGCAGGTCAGGCACCAGCTTCACATTTTGTGAAAGGAAAATGTGACCCAGTGCACTAGAAGCAGCAAAGGCTGAGGGATGCCCTCAGAACAGTCCACACCTTCCTCAGGGCGGGCAGCAGAGCAGGAGCTGCTGATCTCTCTCTGGTGACCCACGACACGAGGAAAGGGAATGGAGCTGCATCAGAGGAAGTTCAGATTGGATGAGAGGGAAAGATTCTTCACTGAGGGGGTGGTCAGTCATTGGAACAAGCTGCCTACAACACTAAGCCCGTCAGAGTTGAAGGAGCATCTGGATGATGGTCCTACCTGGAGGGAGCTACAAGAAAGATGGAGACTATTCTCAAGGACCTGGAGTGACAGGACAGGGGGAAATGGCTTCAAAGTGAGAGTAGGTTTAGGTTAGAGAGTGGGAAGAAATTGTTCCCTGTGAGGGTGGGGAGGCCTTGGCACAGGGAGAAGCTGTGGCTGCCCCATCCCTGGAAGTGTCCAAGGCCAGGCTGGATGGGGCTTTGAACAACCTGGGCTAGTGGAAGGTGTCCCTGCCCATGGTAGGGAGGTGGAACAAGAACATCTCTAAGGTCCCTTCCAACCCAAACCATTCTATGATTCTGTGTTTAGTGTTAGGCCATCCTGCAAGGAGCAGGGAGTTGGACTCAGTGATCTTTATGAGTCCCTTCCAGCTCCAGCTAATCCATGACTCCTACATGAGACAGCTGCCTAAACTTCCTGCTGGATAGTCTGAGTCCTGCCACACTCTTGCCTCGAGCCAGCCTCAAATATATGTATGAGGTCATGGGTATGGAGGTGCTACTGATGCTGCACTGAAGTGACCTTCTCCAGAACCTTGGATAGAGATGGAAAACACCACAGGTGACCAGATGAAAATGTGACACATTGCCTGGAGAGAGAACAGGCTGTTTCAGTGCTTGGGAGGGGAATGCTGCATGGCACTAAGTAATAGGCAGCATCCATTAAGCAGGATCTCGTTGGACACAGATCTGGGGGATAAGTTTTCAGTGTGACATTGAATTCTTCAGACACTGTAGCAGGCTTAGCTTCTTTAGAGGAAATTTGCTCAGAGGAATATAAGCCATTTCCAAGCATGAACAGAGTACATTAAAGCACTGACTCAGGCTTTGATTCAGAAAAGCACTTAAGCACCCTTCTTGTAAAGGGATACTTTCTGCGCTCGGACCTTGGAAAGGGAGGTGGATTGTGGTCTCTCTGGCTCAATGCCACATATCAGAGCATAAAATAAACCTCCAGCTAATGCAATTAAGGAAGACTCTTTCACAGTGGACATATTTAATCCATTACTGCCCACTGCAGCAGTTCTTGCACCTAGAACTGCTCATGGCCAGGAGCACACACTGATTAGACAGAGGAATGACCCATTTTGATAAAAGCATTGTCTGAAACATTTAAGAAAAAAAAAAATCACCCTCTTGCTTTGTACTGTGAATCTCGAAGTGATGACTTGGCGCTTTGGCTGTGATAGTTTTGCATAATAAAAGTAGTTTTTTTATAATGTGACACACACAAAAATGGAGCTTCTTGGCAACAACATCAATGGGTAACAAAACCAGAGGACTGTGGAAGTTTTTTCCATGAAAGAAGAGGTGTGGGAGGGAGGAGCAGAGGTAGAAAAAGGTTGACTTCATAAAAAATGTTTGATCCAGAAGAGGAAAAAGCAGCAAACCGGGGAGGGGGGGGAAGGGGGAAACACAAAGCCACTCTTATTTCATAGCTGGCTGAACTTTTGGGGAAAAGCTTAATAAGAATCTCACCAAAATTTACTTTTTAAGAATTGTGCCAAAACTTCCAATTTAAAAAGAAAACCTCGTGAGTGCCATCATCTTTGCTGCGAGAACATCAGTGGTATTGATGTCAAAGCTTCTAAATCACAGACTCATTCAACTCTCAAGCAAAATTCATTTGTAATTCCACAGCATTTCATTTTGTGATGCACTCCTAAGTGTTCAGTGGTGCATTTTGCAATAATAATAAACTAAAAGCAACATGAGATGTGTGCCGTAACTTGGCTGTTAAATCTTTCCTTGAAAGCGCTACGAGCTTGCCAGAATACTTGGTGAGAGATGTCAGGGTTGCAAATTGACACAAAGAATGAACCAGGTCCTATTATATGCTACAGACTTTTCTTTTTAGCTGTTTCTGTTATGAATTATCTTCCAAGCCCCTTGTAGATGTTTTTACTATAAATATTATTATTATTGACATTAATATTGTTATTGCAAGACACAGTTTTAGCTCAAATGCAGTTGAATTTGATCACACTGGTATCACAGGCACAACCTCCTCGTGTCTTTACCTCTTCAAAATATAACATAGACACAGCAACATTAAAGAACACAAGAAAATGAGATTAAAGAGGTAAGAACATTTTTTTTCCTTTCAGATAAAAAACTGATCTCCAGTGTCACGGCCAGGGTTACACGAGGAGTTAAGAGCAGAATTTGTTATTCCTGTTCCAGTGTCTTAATGATGCAATCATCCTGCCTTGCCAGTGAGCTCTCCTCGTAATTACAGGGTACAGTGACGCATGTTCTTAGAGGAGAGACAAGCACAGAGCTGAGATCAGGGTAAGTGGACTCTCAAGTAACTGCATCAGCTCTCTCCAAGTCCCTACACCCAGGGATGCTCTCAAAGAGTGTGGCCAGGGCAGCTGGGGATGAAGAACATCCCGCAAAAGAGATTTATTTGCAGCCTAATTCAGTTTCTTTCCATAGTTCCCAAGGAAAAAGGGTTTCAAAAGGGTAAGGGAGGCAGTGCAGCACTGGTGCAAAGTCAACTGATGCTTTTCCATGGAAAAGAAGAACTTCATATTGAACCATGTCCTGGTAAACGCATGGACTGAGGTCGCTCAGGGGTCACCAGGAGCTGATCTCTCTCTGCCTTGTTCCATATCTCTGCCTTGTGTGACTGAAATTCCTTTTGGACCTGGCTGCACAAGGAGGATAATCTGGCTTTGAGTTCCTGAGAATCCATGCCCTGTTTTTAAGCTTACATGGAAAGGGACAACAGTGCAGCCAAAAGTGATGTGCTGTCCTAGGAACAGGGGGATCCTCTTACACCAGTCAAACACCCCTGGGCACAACCCACCCTCCAAAGCCATGAGCCCAGACAAACCTTCCTGCCTGCATTGACTTGGAGCCTCCTGAAATAACTGGTGAAATCATTATCACTTATCTTTTAGATGTTGGTTTAGAGCAAGGCTTGGCTAGACAGTATCCTTGCTCCTTTCCATCCCCACCCGCCAGGACCATGGGCTGCAGGTAATGGCACCAGCTCTCACTCCCTCCCTGGCCCTGTTGATGCTTTCTTTATCTGCTAGACACAGATCTCCTTGCAATTTAAATTTACAGCTTCTCGACCTATTCTTCTTCAAAGATAACATGCTTTTTCTTGCATGCACAGGCCTTTTACACATTTGACGACTTGTCATATCCTTTCTCTCTCCTATTCTTAGATAAAACAAATGCAGCTTTTCAGGATTGCCTCAGAAATCACACATTGTGTGGGATCACCCTGTTGAATCCTAACCCAGATTAACTAGGGAAATGGGATAGGAAACCATCCACAGCTTTGCCACATTATTAAGGACAATGAATGTCTTTGCTGCCACTCTGGCTCCCGCAGAACAGTTTCTTTCTAATTGAACTTTTGATAAACTCTTCAAGTTTCTGACTTGGTCCCCTGATCATTAATGGCCATTTGTCTGCTTCTGTAAGCCAAATGAACAAAAATTCATTGAAACCTCTTGATTTGCCCAAAATGAGATATTACTGCTATAATATAGAGATACCATAATAAAGGCTGAGCCAAGTTGTATTAATGCTATAGAAATTCATGGAAAGGAGAGCTCCTTACTAAAAGATTAAACTAAGTCAGAAAACACAGGAGATTTAAATATCATCATCACTCCAATTTAACAGGTGAAGAACAATATAGAAGTGGAACATTTAAAAGCAGTCAGGGCAACGGGTAAGTTCCTAATTGGATCCTGGCCTTAACGGCTTGCTTTTGAGGTCTACTCAGCCTCAGATCAACACTTCAGCCACACTCCATCCAATCCTTTAGTTTCAAGGGAAAAGGTCTGTTCCATTCTTCATGAAAACAGCTCCATTTTCAAAGCCCAAAGAGGCTGTGAAGGCCATAAACCCTGAAGACTGCACTGATGATAGGAACACTCTGCTGACGCAATGAAAGGTATGAAGATCATCTTGTGAAAGGCTGAACTGAGATCATGCCCCTTATGTCAAAGAAAACTCTCTCAGTTTATCTGCCAATTTTTATATCCCACTTCCCCGGGCTTCCCGAAGCCCTTGCAAACCCAGCCCTGAGCTTCATTATTTATTTGGGATGCTGTGTGTCACAGTGACACATTGAGAAACTGGCATCTGCAATTTTCACATGTCAGAAAGACTGTAACTTGAACTGACAAAATAAATTGCTGTTCACACACTCCCACTGACTTTGTTATGTCCCTGAAGCCCTGGGCCTATTTTTTCAATTAAGATCCCCCCTCTTCTTCCATTCCCCCCTCTTCCCACTGCAAAAGCACAATGAGTGGCTGGCAGGAGGGAACGTGCCTTCCACAGCTGGCAGTGGTTGACTGGGGAAGGCAGTGGCATTGCTGATACAGAGAGCAAATCACTCTCCTCAGCTTTTCAGGAAAAGACACACGTCCTGCCTCCATCAATTCATGCCACCAAACACTTCAGAGCTCAACGTGCCAGAGACAACAGGGCTCATATCAGGTTTGCTGTAGCCTTTGGGCTCATGAAAAGAGTGCAGCAGTTCTACCAGCACAGAGCAATTCTCAATTAAAACCAGTGGAAAATTTCCTAATGGGGAGATTAAATTAATTTCCTGATCACAGGAATGTCAGGGATCTGGCTGACTTCTGAGAAAAACTTTACTCATCTCCCCAGGAGGGGTGGGCAATAAAATCTCACATGTGGGACATCCATTGCATGGTCCAGCATGGGGAAATCATCTTCAATATTCTTAAAAACCTAAGAGCATTCTAAGCTTGGCTCACTGGAGGCTAAACTTGAACAGTTCCCACCTCTGCTTTGCCTCATTTCCCATTAGTGAGCCTGAGCCATGACCTCACTTCCAACTTCTACCTTCATTTCTCCTTGGCCTGCCACAGTGGGCATGGAAAACATTCCCTTCTCTGCAGCAGCACCAGCCAAACAAAGCAAGGAGCAACTATTTCAAGCACCAGAACTTGTAAGGCTCACCAGGCAACTTTCTTACACCATGACACCTCTCCTGAGCCCCTGCCTTGGGTTCCACATTGCCTTCTCCACTTGGTAAGATCCATCAGACACTCCTGGGTGCTACTGAAGGAAAAACATATTTTGTTGAATACTCCAGGTTGACCCAAGTTGTTCCCTCATTTTGTAATCCTTTCCATTTAATTTGAGCTGCATTTGGAGCAACAAACCCACATGTGGCTTGCGTGACATTTAATTGCAAGTACTTCACACACTCTGAAATTCCTTCCTTTTGTGTGCAGGGCTACAGATTTAGGCAAGAACACGTTGGGGAAGGTCAGTGGGAGGGGAGGGAGGGAAGAGAAAACCTTCCAATGTATTGGTCACTCCAGAAAGAGCCTTGCTCACCACAAGAGCAAGTCATGTGTATGAACCATTCTGGATTCCTATGGGCAGAGATGTGAGGGTGAGCTTGGTTGTCCACTGACTGGGCAGTCATCAATTAAGGATGTATCTTGCGGCCCAGGAAGTTCTGGGAACACATCAATGGATTACAAATAGGGTCATTCAGAGGCTTCAAGGTCTGTGGTCATGACTAGATCACAAGAATATTGGCTTCTGGGCTCTGAGACTATGAATTACATGGTTCTGCCTGTCCCAGCTGAGCCAGGAACAACCCAGCAAGGGCAGAAAAGAGGAAGGGGGCCAAAGTCCCCACAGAAAGGCACTCTAAGGGAGTGGGGTATAAAATACAGAAGAAATCTGTGGTATTGAACCAGTGGCAAATATTCAGTTAAGCGTAGCAGTAATTCTGAAATTATATGGGCAAAACCAAGGGAAAAATCAAAGAAAAGAGTTTATGCTCCTCCACAGCTGAGCCCATGCCTTAGCTCAGGTCACCCTCTCTAAGCTCAGGAGTAACTGCTTTAGTCTTCAGATCAGCCCTAATCCCATTATTTCTGTGCTGTCAGCTCCTGGTTTGCTTTTGAAGGACCAGTCAAGAGCCTTCCAACTTGATTTCACTTCATTCCAATATTTAAATGCAGGGGGGAAGGGGGATTTAAAATGAGAGTAACCATTTTCCATGAAAAATTTTCAAATTTTTAGAGCTTTAGTCTGAAATAAATGCAGATTTCCCCCCCCTACATAACATAGATATTAACCTCAAAGTAAATCTTACACATAACACTTATTCTCAGGTTCCTGAACTGAACAACCAGAGGAACAAGCACACAAAAAACCCTCTCCATGCAGGCAGCCCAAGGCTCTAGAAAATTCCCTGAGAGCTTCTGAGGTCGACGTGTCGCTGTTTCCTGACTCACCCCTCCCTGATGCACATGAAAAAAAATTGCTCCCATATGAAAGCATGAACAGCAGATGCACAGAAATTTAAACAGACTTCATCTGCAGAAGGACTGTCCAAGGGAGAATGGTCTGATTCATGCAACCTAACCATGACTAAAGCCACTGTTTGTGCTTTCAAAATGTGCTGAGGTATTGGCAGCCACCTCAGGCCTTTGTAGTGCGTCAACAGCTTATAGATTTGAAGAGCAACAGAAATCTTTCAAAACTCAGTGCCATTCCAGAGGAAGGCCCCAACATTTGCACTCTGCAGCATTCACTGGAAATATTTTAAAGAAAACACCGATTTGTCAAAAAACTAAGCTATTTTGCTGAGGTGCAGGTGGTTGTGCAGAAGCAGAGAGATGTTTCTTCCTGCCCCCTCATTCAAATTAGGCAGCAGTACCTGACTGACTACAATACTCCAACTTTTTCAGGTCAAAGATCTGCCAGGTTTGCAGAAAAGACCTGAATTCAAGCACTCACCATGTTGTTTGAATGTCCTGACAGCCACTGTACATTTTATAGAGCTGGGGAAGTAGGGGGAAAGAGCAAAATTCCCTTCTAGAAGTAGAAGAAAGGGGGGGAAAAAAGAAAGAAAAGAAAAAAAGTAATTTGTTTTTTTGCCTTCTCTCTGTAGCAGAACCTCTGTGACACCAAGCCAGCCCATGTGCTGTTCAGCAAACCCCTGGAGTAGAAGTGCAACTTCCCCATTAATAGGGCAGTTCCTGGGAATTCAGGGAGGCTGAGACTGCCCCAAGGTGCTTCCCAGGCAGCAGCAAGATGCACAAGAGAGATCCCATCCCCAGCAGCCTCCCTGTACCAAACATGTTCCCGCAGTGTTCCCCAGGATGCAGCAAATCTTGTTTTGCTGCTGTGACGCACGTTACGTACATTACACGCAGATGGTGGTTTAAACAGCCTCTTTTCCCCAGAAAACATTCACACTGTCCCAAATTTTCCCTGACCACCTCCTCTGAAACACAAACAAAGTCTCTCTTCCAGGAGAGCTGGACTTGTATCTGCTCATCTCCAGAGATCCTGCCCAAATCTTACCACTCCTTCCCCCCCACTCTCCTTCCAGAATGGAGCTGATTGAAGAACAAAAGGGAATTTCAAGGTGAATGAAAGCCCTGTGTTAAGCATGAGGTTATACACAGGGGTTGCAGTATCACAGCAGCCTTGGAAATGTCCATGAATCCCCAAAGCTTTGATTTCAGCATTAAGTAATGCTGGCCTGAACACTCATCCGGAAATGTGCACCGCGCAGAATTTTTTATGGATAACTTTTCTCTTTTCAAAAGGTTCAACTTCTCCCTTCAGGTCGGGAGCCTGAAAAAAAATGCCAAGAACATCGGATTCACTATTGGGGTCAGTCCAGCAATACATCTCCTTCAGCACCCTGCCTGACAGATGAGGTGAGCCAGCACCAGCTGCTCCAGTGGTGCATCTGAAACTCTGCAGTAGGCACTTATGGAATAACCTTGGGGAGGGCAAGTTTCTTGCTCACCTCATCCTAACCCCTGTCATTTAGTTGTTGGCTTCCCCCCAGAACTACCCAGCACCCAGAAGGAGCATATACACCTTTTTAAATTATCCTGATGTTGTCATTAACCTTATGTATCTCTAGCATGCTCAGTCCTCCTGCTGCCAACCGCTTATTTACATGTCAGGGGCAGAATATTCACAATTTTTAATAAACACTTGATGTTTATATTCCACCAGGCCTCCCAGTCCAAGTCTGACCATGCTTTGCACAGGGTGAGAGACAGTGTCTGCTCAAGCAGGAATAAACTGTCCTGCCTGAACTGCTGAGCCTGTCGAGAAAAGAGGAATATTTGGGGCAAAATTAGCTGGGGGGTCTGTCCCAGAACGACAAACTGGTCCAGAACAGCATTTCCCACGCTATCTAAAGCAACAACATCTTTGCACACTTTTGTGGCCACCTCACCACAGTCTTTGGGACCACGGAGGAAACCGGTTTCCCAGCCTTGGGGCAGTCGGTGTGTGCAAGAGCCTCCCAATCCGTGCAGTAACCTCGAGGCAGGGAAAACCAGGATAAAATCATGGACAACTGGCAAACCAAAGTGGCTGAAGATACTGGGAATATTTTTCTGAAAAAAAGCTGGTCCAGAAAGGAATCAGGCATGTCCAGTATATCAAGAAACTCCTGTGCATACACATCTGTACATATCTGGATCTGTGGATCTACAGGTATTTATGTGCCCTGGCTTTCTCAGCCAGGTGAAAACTGTCCAAGCAAAACTTCACCATGTTTTTCTCTGCTGTCTTGTGCATGTTAATGCCCATGAAAAAATTTCACTGCTTTCCTCCTTCTCAGGAAAGAGTCAGAACAAGGGGATTTCTCTTGCCTGGTGAAACACTGTCAATTATCTTCCATTTATCTGCAAAGTTCCCAACAAACACTTCTGGTGGGTTTTGAGCAAGCTCATTTTATTTCATCTGCCTTTCGTTCCTTCCCCAAAGAGGAGGTAAAAATAAAACTATTTTCACTTTCTTTCCAAAACAGGTAAGATTTTCCTTTGCTGGCTGGATGTTCCTCTGCTCCATTTAGCAATTTTTTCCACTGCTGGGAAGATCCATCTTCCAGCAGAGCTACTTTTCCTAGTTTACATGGAAAGTATATACAGGCAAAGGCAACAAGCACTGATAAGAACAGCTGGGACCAGAAAGGATCTATCATCAATACAGCATTTATATTACAGCAACATAGGGGGGACTGAGGAAAAATCATGTCCTTTCCCTGGGTCAGGAACTTGTAATAAAAAGGAAATAAAACAGTGAAGCCCATCCTGATGTGCAGCAGTCAGTATTTCCAGAGTAGGAAAGTTATCATTTTTTTGGTACAAACGAAGCTTCCTAAGGATTCACTCAGATCTCCTAAGTGCCCTGTTATTTCAAGGAGCAAACACCTTGAAACATCCTGCTCCAAGTCTTCTTAACCTGAACATCAGAGGTTGAGCCCTGGATCACAGTAAGACCTGGAAAGTACAGACAGGGACTAGCTACAGTAAGCTCAAGCCACCTTCAACAAATCAACAGCCCTTAAAGCTTTGTTTACTTCAAACCTTTGTTTGAGGGTTTAACTTCACTCACCTGCCAGAGAGCCCCAATTTCAGCCAAATTTGACCCTGCACAGAAACCAAGGGAAACGTTTGGGGAAAGAAATAAACAACTTTTCTTCAGGATCTGAACACACCAAAGAGCCTGCAAGGAGACACCATCACCTTTCTCACAGCTCTAAAACTGCATCACATCGCAGAGGCAGGAGCGAAGCAGCAGCTCTGAACAGCTCCAGCGTGTTTGCAGATCCTCAACCACTTGAAATGCTTCATGATCACAATACAGCGAACATCGTGCTCACTGCCATCAAAACTGGAGGCCTGAGAGCTGAGAGGACAAGTCTGCCTTGGAATCTCCAAGACCTAGAAAGGATTTCAGCGTGGCTGTACAATTTTCTCCCGTCTCCCACCTCCCTCCTATGTCCCTGAACAACAAGAGCTGTTTTCCCTTTAATCTGCAATGCCACCTTGTGGCTATAAACAACGAGAGCGTTGAGAAGACATCAACACTGAAAACCAAATTCTAGGTCACTTTGACCAGAGACAGAAGTACAACATCTGCAAGAGAAACATCTGATGCAGGGGGGCAAATGGCATCTGTGGATGCCTGTGTTTCCTCGAGGCTGGTGTTCACTCTGGGTGGGTTTCAGCGACTCAAATCCGCAGCAGTGAATGCACAGGCAGCTTCTGGCACAGGTCCAGTGATGGCTAATTCCGTTACATAGAACTATAGGATCACAGAATGGTTTGTGTTGGAAGGGATCTTAAAGATCATCCAGTTTCACCCCCTGCCACGAGACACCTTCCACCAGCCCAGGTTGCTCCAAGCCCCGTCCAACCTGGCCTTGGACACTCCCAGGGATGGGGCAGCCAC
>JAWWES010000038.1:8048243-8085193 GCA_035583135.1 Lophotriccus pileatus
CAGCCTTCCCTCCCAGCAGAGCTGCTCCATCCCTCTGATCCTCTTGGTGCCTCCTCTGGACTCTCTCCAGCAGCTCCGTGTCCTTGTTGTGCTGTTCCCAGGGCTGGAGCAGCTCTGCAGGGGGGTCTCACCTGAGAGGCAGAATTCCCTCCCTTGCCTCCTGCCCAAGGATATCCCCCTAACAATTAGAGCCACAGCTTTTAGCTGTGTTACCAAAAGCTCCAGCTCCAAGTCCTTCCCAACCCTCCTGGACTCGGGCTGTCCCATCAGCCCCGCTGGACTCTTCCTTCCTCCCTTGTCTCTGAAGGCAGCCTCATTTTTTAGGAACTTGTGTCTTCTTTAATGGCTCCTTCAATCCCAGATTGAGTGAAACATCCCCCATCTTCCCCTTCCTGTGTTCTGCTGCGAGGTGCACTGAGATCCCTGGGCACTGAAAGACCTGCCTGAATTGGGCACTGCTAACCTGCCACAGCACCCAGCATCTAAAAGCTGAGCACAGTTCAGCAGTTTTCTTCTGAAGGCCTCAAAGGCATATTTTGAAATAATTTAGCATGTCTCAAAGTTGCCTTTTGAGCAGACAAGTATTCTTCCCCTCTCACGGCTGGCAGGCCAAGGCACACAAATACTAAACCCTTCTGGGTAGGGAGTAGCTGCCCTGCTATGCACAAAAATTATTGTATTTTTAAGCTTTAAAATATGATTCTCTCAGGAAAATTAGGAGCAGCTGTCCCTCCCTGGGACAGGCTGGCTTCTCACAAATATTTGGCATTTGTAATACTCTTGTCCTTTGACCACTGGGCCTGGTTTGCAATTAGGCCTGATTGTAAGACTGAATAACCAGGCTATTGCTCGGGGTTGCTGGGGCACAAGAGGCAGCACAAGGCTGAATTCAGCAAGAGTGCAAGTCAGGGCATTTGTAAAAGCTGGATGGAGGAGCTCACACCTCGGTGGCATCCCAGATCCCTGATCCAACAGTGGCTTCATTCCCTATTCCTTGCCTCCTGTGGAGCTGTTGGCACCTCCAAAGGAGCTGGTACAGACAACTTAGATTAACACATAAATGTCTACTTTCCCATTCACTGCCAGCAAGGCAAGAACAGAACAACCAGAGAAGGGGTCCCTCCTTTCTGGGGAGAATTCAGCACATTATCTGTGGGACTGGGGATGAAGAAATCTCCACTCGTGGTTCTGCTGGAAACTGAAGCGACAGCACTAAATACCGGCCCAGATTTATCCCATCTTCCTTTATGCACTTCCTGAAGCCTTTAAGCAGAAAGTCCAGAAGGCAAAGCCCAGGGTAAGCCTTCTAGATCCCCACTCTAATCAATAAAGAGACAATGGCCCTCCTGAAAGTAATTAAGATCTTAGACAGACTAAGACAATGTTTCTGTAACTTATGATGTCACTGAGACGCTGCCAAAGCCCAAACTGAAATCTCAACACATAAATCTGCTGCTGCTCCTCTGTCCACAAGACCTATTGCTGCCCTGCACAAGGAAGTTAGATGGCTTTGATGAGATTTTTGGCACGTTCTTCTTATCCCTGTCAGCTTGTAGGTGTTTGAAAAAGGTTGCTGGACTACTCGTTCTTGTACCTTTTCCAAAATCGATGTTAAGTTGGTGGCTCTCTAGCTCCCCAGCTCCTTTCTTCTTTTTTTAGGAACACTCACTGTGCTAGTCTTTTCACAGGCTTCTGATTCTCTCCTTTGCAAGTTAACCCCACTTGCAGTACTGAAATACCATCTTTTTTTTTTTTTTTTCTTTTTTGGTAAGTGTTCTAAAATTAAATTCGTATTTCCAACCCATTTGAAAACACCTAAATTACCCAGGTCGGCCCTAACCCATTTTCCCACATCTAGCTTGGGACCGTAGTGCTTTTATAACTAGTCCTAATTACAGAAATCATCTAATTAGTGTTGAACTTCATATGACAAAAAAGGCATTAAACAATTATCTTGGGTGCTGATGTGTTGATGGGATCCTTTCCCTGCTGCACGGCAGAGCAGCCTCCTGTAACGGAGATACAGAACCGTAGCCACTTACTGCCAATGGCTCTCAAATGTTGGATCTTTATTTAGTTCTTTGGCCTTTCCGATTCTGTCTGTGCTCCCTCCACACTTCTGTTCTCATTCTGGGAGCCTGACCCAGTTTCCTCTTATTGCATATTTCTTTCTTGCATCTGAGGTCAGAGATGAGCTCATGATTAAACCCATCTAGTCCCCTACTATACTTTCTGAATGGGAGGGTTTGAACTCGTGGCCTTAAGGCTCCCTAAGGCTCTGCCAGCTTCCCTTAACTCACTTTTCCCTCAGCTCAGCCTCTCAGGAGTTATTTTCTCCCCACTCTTACAGCGTATTTGTTACCTTGCTTTCCTGAAAGCTGCTTATTTAAGTTCTGCTGTGATGTTTTTTCACCATTTAACCACACCCATTTTCCCTTTACCACCTTCACAAACGGCATGTAATCAATAAGCACATTTATTTACATGGAATACATGCTTAATAAAAGGCAGCAAGGAGGAGGAGTGAAAGAACAGCTGTAAAGGAGCAGTAAGAGGTGATTCTGGGGACACCTGAGCCCTTCAGCTCACCAATATATGGTACTGTAAAGGTGCAGGATTTGCCAAAACCATTTTTCAGGCAGCACACACACAGAGCAGCTTCAAACTGACACCGTGTCCTGCTTTGGCCAGAGGAGATCCCTCCACAAAGAAGGAATCATTCCTGCCTCTAACTCAGTCACTGTGATTTTGAACACTGGTATTTGAAACAAATTGTGCAAGCACAGAGAGGGGAAACAAAAACCCTAAAGTAATTGATGTAATTAATCAATTTACCAGTGTTACTCCTGCTGAGCATCTGAACAAATGGAGGTGCAGGGAATGTTAACAATGCACACAGTGCACATTTAAATCAGAGAATCCCAGAACGGTTTGGGTTGGAAGGGAATTTAAAATTCCTACAGTTCCACCCCCTGCCATGGGCAGGGACACCTTCCACTACCCCAGGTTGCTCCAAGCCCTGTCCAGCCTGGCCTTGAGTATTTCCAGGCATGGGGCAGCCACAGCTTCTCTGGGCAACCTGTGTCAGGTTTACCTCCCTCAGAAAAAAAAAAAATTCTTCTTAATATCTAACCTAAATTTCCCCTCTTTCAGTTTGAATCCATTACTCCTTTTCCTGTCACTACAGTCCCTGATGTAGAGCTGCTCTCCAGCTTCCCTGCAGCTCCTTCAGACACTGGAAGGAAATTTGCTCACCTCCAGGGTACAATGGCAACACAGATCCCCATCCAGAGTAAAGAAAACAACCAAGAGCATGAATGAAAGGAATTTGTATATTCTCACAGCAAGAACTGAGAATAACACATGGCCTTTCTCAAACTATTCAGTATCAATTAAAAACTGAACCATGAGGATCCACACTGCTGTTTGAGGACTTATTACAACTACCCCACTCTGATGCAAATAATCTCAGCAGCTGTAACATAACCAGCAAGCCCATGTGTCACCTGCAAGCTGCCATCCAGGAAAAAAAAGTAAAGATGGGTAAATTCCAGCAAAGTATGGTCCCAAAATGGCCCCTCTTGCCCCACTGATTTCCTGTATCTGCAGTCGCTCAGACATTCATTGGTACGGCAGCAATTTGTCTCTCCAAGAGAGCAACGTCTCTAATTAAAAATCAGGGAAATGCTCAGCTCAGGTCACTCTCATTTGCTGTGATTTTATGCCCTAGACATGAGTTAAGCTCCTGTTTTCCAGTACTCTGAGTGAGAAGGTAGTAACAATATTTCCCTCCTCCACCTCCTGCTCTGACCTTTATGGCTTTCACAAGTGGACTCATTGTCCAGGATTCAAACTTCACAAAGGTAAAACACCACCTCCAACCGCTGTTTTCATTCTTTCCTTGCTTTCTAAAAGAGCATCCTTGCACCTTATTCCTTATCTCCTTCACCTCCTGCCACATTGCTCCTGTCCTCTTCTTCCTAAAGAGCAGAGGTGATCAGCCCCAAGTTTGGTGGGACCCTCCCTGAGAATCCAACCTCACCATTTAGGCAGCCTGTGCACCACCAAACTGAAAGATTTACCATCTTCTTAAAATACACTTCAGCGGCTTAATGGTTCAGAGGGAAAAGATCAGAGAAGCAGCAAGAGCAACTGCTTTTTCTCACTTATTCTGTGATTAAGCCTGGATGCCAAACCCTGGACAAACAAATGAGTTATTTGGATAAAGAAAAATGGAGAGCCACTCAAGTTGGCTCAATTGCAGCTGCTGTCAATGGAGCATCGAAAAAGTGCATCTGGGGCTATACACAAAAAGTCTCTGCACTTTACAGTCACTGAACGTCCTGTAGCCTCCCCAAAGAGGTCAAGATGAGATCGACAAATAAAGGCCATTCCAGCAAATGAGAGTATTTACTTTTTCCCAATGTGGGTTTTTTAAGTGCTGGATCAAGCTTGTAAACTCTCTCATGCCGAGTGCTCTTATTTATTCAGAGTTTGATTGGTCTCAGCCTCCCAGAGACACCTGAAGGGGATGCTGAGATAAGCCAGCCTTGGATTCCTGCTGCATCCCTTACAGCAAAACACGGAGCAAAATGTAGCATTAATTTGGAAACCTTCAGGAGAACGAAGCAGAATAGATTCACTTGTCAGTAACGTCCATACTGATTAATATAAATGCACGTGGCAGCCAATATCAGAGCGTGCTATGTGGATTTATTTACATAATTATTTGAGAACTCGCCCTCCCCTCCTTGACTTTGATGCTTGGTACATATTTATTTACACAACACTGCACTGCCAAACAAGCCAAATGTTTTCCAGAAAGACATCAGAAGAATTACAATTGTTTGAGCAGTGGTTATTTCAGGATGATAAAAAACAAACTCGACTCAAATCCATTTAGCAACTGAAGTGCTTTTCCTCAGATGACAAACAATGCTGCTGCTGTCCTTGCCTTGGTCGCTGACCTTGAGTGGCTCTAAGTCTCCAAGGCAGCTGAGGAACGAGCTCTTGTAGGTGCAGCTCAGGCAGAAAGCAACTGGCATTCAGAAATGTGGGAGCAAGGTGGGGACAGAGCCCAAATCCCTCCAGGAGTTATGGACAGGGGTGACATTTTGTGGGAAGTTCTATCATATTACAAGGAGTAGAGGAGATGAAAGTGACTTGTAAGAATCTGCATTGTTACCACAGGTCACCTGCAGATCCTCTGGATCCAGCCAGGTGCATCAAAGCCTAGTTTCTATCAGTATATATATATGTATATATATGTAAAATATATTAAAAATACCACACAAGGTACCAGTGGTACCCATTACACCACCAGATATCACACTAGTCGTTTTTGCTTCTTGACACCTTATCCAATCAGACCACAAGTGTCACCTGCTGATGAGGGGACATGCTGTACATTGCCCTTGATGCATTCTCATCACAGCCCCTCATGGGATGGTGGAAACTCTGATGGCTCATGGCACTGCTTTCACAGCACATCAAGCCTAAACCCACCTTTGCCCATTAAAAATCCAACAGACCTCAGCCCTGACCGGTGTCAACACACCCCTGTTGCATTCCTGACATGACAGCAAGAGTTGCACCCAGGCAGCAGTCACCTGATATTTCATTATTTTTTATAACCTCTCTCATTAGTTTGCTGAAATTAAAAGAAAAAAAAATTAATAAAAAACCTTCTCCCACAAGTTAAATCAAATATAGGGAGAAAAGCTAACTAAACTTTCCAGAACTTCCCAAGGTATCAGTTGGAGTTTTTGGCAGGGCAGACTCTGGTTTTACATTCATCTGGACACAACATGTTTTTTTTTCCAGATCCTAATGGAGCACTAGAGTTACTCAGCACACAAACAATGCCTGTTGTTTTGGAGCTGATTTCTCAGCCTATTCTGTGTATTCCTGTTTACAAACAGTGGCTGCAGCGTGAAGACAATCTGCAGGCAACTTGACTGCACCCACTGAACTCCTCTGCCTGCATGTGGGCAACCCCCAAGGGATTTTCCATGTTCACACCAAGCGTCTGGAGCAACAGAACCACAAAATGGGTCAGGTTGGAAGGGGCCACAGTGGGGCATCTGGTGCCACCTCCAGAGCAGGGTTATCCCAGAGCACATGGCGCAGGATTGTGTCCAGATGGATCTGGAATATCTGCAGTGAGGGAGACTCCACTCACTCTCTGGTCTCTGTTCAGTCACTGCCCAGCAAAGTTCTTCCTTCATGTTCAGGTGGGACTTCCTGGGCATCCCTTTGCCTCTTGTCCCATTGCTGGGCACCCCCAAGCAGAGCCTGGTCCATCTTCTTGAAGTTCTTGAGGCAACAGAAACAGAACCCAGAAAACCCCAAACTAGATTTTTTTTTTTTTTCCACTAACAGTAGTAGGGGAGGTAACATTGCAAAGCTTTTAATCATTTTAACAATTGTCATAATAACATGAGATGGTGGCAGATGCTTTAAACATGTTCCTCAGTTTATATTGTTGAGCATATGTGTGACCCTTGAGGTGCTCCTGGGGGGAAAAGGCAACCAAGCAGGAGACATCAAGAAATCCAACCTATAAAGACATCAAGAAACGGGGAACAAAGGTATATCTATTTGCACAGGCTTGAAGTTTTATAGCTTGAAGTTTTTATATCTTTTTACAGCAGCAGGAAGGATGAAAAACTGGGGAAAGAAGAAGTTTCCTCCTTTTTTTATAAATCTGTGTGGCAAAAGATGTTGTAATGAATCGCCCATTAAACATCCAGCCAGTGTTGTTTCAAATGTCACGATATGACAGTGTTTGCTCAGGATCCCGGGCCCAGAGTTGCATCTTCAGCTCAAATGAGCACAGAAGTGCTCCAAAGCCGAGTGTGAAAAATCAGCCAAAATCACGAAGTTTTGCCTGGCTCAGGAGAGGGATCAGATTCATGTAAAATTATAGTTCAAATTGGTTTCCACCCAAGATCATAAATCCACCTAGGTTTGCCAATAGGATTCTGACTGTCAGCAAATCCTTTCTTTTGGCAATGTGAGATAATTTCAAGAGCTTCAGAGAAAACTCTGAGAGTTTTCTTGAGGCATTGGTCTTTGGAGGAGAGAAGGGGATGAGGAGGGCCAAGGACACCCCTGAGAACAATGAACACCCCAATCATCTCCCCACACTGGCAGTACAACAGCAGGAAGATGATCTCTGGGGCATCTTTGCTCCTGTGCATCATAAACTCCTGCCAGACAGTCTGGGGACCAAAGTCCTTCAGCATTTATACTGAGGCTTCTCCTGCCTCTGCTTCAGCACTGGCACAGCATCTGTTCAGGTTCCACAGTTAAATTTAGCACCTGACTCCCAATGAAATTAGAAAGCCACATTTTTAAACCTCTCTGAGGTCCTGTGTATATAAATCATGGACTCATTTAGGTTGGAAGAGACCTCCAAGATCATCGAGTCCAAGGGTGAATCCAACACCACTGTAATCATCACCAAAGTGTGTCTCCAAGGGCCACATCCCCAGGCCTGGGACACTTCTTGGGACAGCAACTCCACTGCTGTCCTGAGCAATGTCCTGTTCCAATGCCACTGGGGAAGGTGGTGGAATAAAACCCCATCCCTAAATCCCACCAAGTGACTTTCATCTCCAGAAAAATACGCCCTCTGCACTCCAGCACAGACCTGATGCACTCAGCCAGTGACACAGGCCAGGCCCTCAGCAAGGGAAACACAGGTGGGGCCAATGGGGAGACACTGGTGTTTTGGAATGAAGGCATGATTAAACACACACAAAAAATTACTTCTCAGAGCTGCAGGGATTTACTCCTTTGCCTGCAGTGTGTGGAGGCTCAGGGAAGCAGCATTCACAGTAGTATTCTCTCCTGATAAGTGCAAAAGGGCCCTCTCATATTTCTCCTTCTTTCTGCAGTTTAATACACGGGGGCTGAGGCTGTGACCATGACCTCAGCTGTCTTCCAATGCTCCCACCCTGGGGAAGCCCCACACTTATCATTTAAGCAAGTATTAAGTCTGCATACAGCTCTGTGCATTGAGGAAAATCCCAGCACACATTTCTCCTCTTCCACCCAATGCAGAACAAGGATTGATTTTGCTCCAAGCGAGGAGGAGCATTTGGAATATAACGAAGTTGGAAAGGGTGGAGTGGGAGTACAAAGAGATGAGTCCAAGCTCAGCATGACAAATGGTATACAGGACCACTTGGTTTTATTATCCACTATCAAATATCCCCAACTTAAACAGCAGAGCTAATAAGCATGCCAATGTATATATTTACATTGCCTGAAATGTGCACAACCCTGTGCAAAAATTAGAGTGCAACTGTTATGATCAAGCCATTAGAGAAAACAAAATCAATCCAGAGCACAGACCAGCTTTGCTAACGAGTTCCCCGCTTTGCTGCCTCCCCTTCTCTCAGAAACTTTTCAGCAGAGAGAAGCTTTTCTGACCTCAGGATGAAAGAACTTGCACAGGAAACCTTAAGAACTAATTGTAACGATAGTTCATCTAGCTAAAACGCAAATAAAACAGCAGTGCTGGAAATACAGAGCAGGAACCAGCATCAGGGGCGAGAGGGAAGTTATTTCTCTTTGCATTGATGTAAAGAGAGACTTTGTGGAGTATTTCAGCAGTGGACATGTCCTACCTGCCTCCTTTCTGCATCCCAGAGCGATTCCTCTCTTGCTTTTAGCTCTGAGCGGAAGAGGTTTCCAGGGTTTCTTCCACCCCCATGCCCAAATCTGACCAAAAAAGTTGAAATTGCAGAAAGTTTCTATGGAGCAAAAAGCTAATGAGGAAAGGGAGAAAAAGCAGTTTGGGTAAAGTGGAATGCTCTCCTTTTAAAGTTTAAAGATATCCTGTTTTGCTTTAGATTGTTTTTACTTGATGTCTCTTTCTCTATATTTAGCTTAATTTCAGCTATTATATAATTTAGATTTCTTTGTTGTTGGATAAAAGAATATCTATAAAAAAACAGAGCCCTTCTCATGAGAAATTTGGAAAAATCCAGATTATTTCTGTCTGTGAAGATATTAATATTTTTACTGAAAATTTTCCAAGCCACCTCTGCCTCTTTAGGCAGAGGGAGAGCTCTTCCTAAGTTGGGTTTTGCAGCCTATGTGACCTTTCAGTTCTCACTGGCTTTTATTTGCAGTAAGTTATTCAAACAGTGGAAACCAGTGGCTTATCAATAAAACACTCTCAAAAGGGGTTTAAGGGCCTGCAGGTTTTGAGACCTGCACCAGACATTTAGGGGAGCTCCAGACAGCCAGCACTTCCCTGGACAAGGCTGTGGAGAGCCAGTCCCGTGAGGAGCAGCTGGGGGGGCTCAGCCTGGAGAAAAGGAGGCTCAGGGGGGACCTTCTGGCTCTGCAAGCCCTGACAGGAGAGGAGAGCTGGGAGGGGGTCGGGCTCTGCTCCCAGGGAACAGGGACAGGAGGAGAGGGAACGGCCTCCAGCTGTGCCAGGGGAGGCTCAGGTGGGACCTCAAGTGGAATTTCTTCCTGGGAAGGATGGTCTGGCACTGGAAGGGGCTACCCAGGGAGGTGGTGGAGTCTCCATCCCTGGAGGTGTCCAAGAAATAACTGGATGTGGAACACAGCACAGAATCACAGAATGTCCTGAGCTGGAAGGGACCCACAAGGATCATCAAAACCCAGCTCCTGGTCCTCCACAGACACCCCAATAATCCCACCATATGCCTGAGGGCATTGTCCAAACACTCCTTGAGCTCTGGCAGCCTTAGTGCTGTGATGCCATGGTCTGGTGGTTGGTCAAAGGTTGGACTCCCTGTTCTTGGAGGTCTTTTCCAACCTGAATGATTCTGTGATTCGGATTTCTCCTATTTCTGTCCTGGGAGGATGACATACCCTTGCTGCAGGATGTTGCCAGGTTGTCTATCTCCTGACAAGGATGTTGCATCCTTCAGAAAACAGAACCTGTTCTATGCTTGACAGAGCAGCACAGGGGACAGGAACAGCCTGACAGGGCAGAAAGAAGAATGAACAATTTTCAAGGTAAGGCCAGTAAAGGAAACCTCTTCTGGATTCAGGAGATGTTCTAAACAAAGAAGCAAGTGCTTGACAAAGAGACCCTGGAAGCTTCTGGCTGATTACAGCTTGAACAACACAACTGAAGACATCCTGGACACATTCTTGGCAGACAGAAATGGGCATTCACTAATTTACATCTCCTGAGGATCCCCTTCTCCTCTACTATCATGTCAGTCAGGTTATATATAAATCTCATGTAAAGAATAAATTTCCATTTTTATCTGGAAGGGCCCCCATGGAACACCTTTAGCATTTTGCCATCAAACAGTTGTTGCCACGAAGGTCAAGTGCAGCAGCTCCTCAGGCCCAGCAAAACAGGTTAAGTTTGTCACATCCACTGGAAATTGCACATGGTACAAACACAGTTTATGCCTTCTGGAACTCAGCTGGTACATTGGGTCTAGGCCTGACATTTTTTTGCAACGCAGAGGTAGAATTCTGATTTTACACATTTTCCAAGGTAACTCCCACCATCCAACCTCTCTGTTGATAAAGCATCAAACCACGAAGGAAAGTTGTTTTGCTGCTCAGTAACTCCTGCTCCCCTCATCCCATCCATAGCTCATGCTGCAAACATCCCCCGTCCAAGTTCTCCACTGGCCATGGTTCAGACTCCTGTGCAAGCTCTGCAAAACAAAACACATTTTCTCCTGGCTCCATCTCTATGCCAGCAGATGTTTAAGCTGAGATTTTCAAGATGCAGAAGGACTTCTGGGTGTGCAATCCCTCATGTCAAAATCCCTTGCTTCCTAAAGCAAGCCTTTGAGCCCTGGAATCACAAACTGTCCCCAAAAAAATAAAAAAAAAGAGGTATCCAGTGCATTTTAAGGACAAGGTGTTTTAATCTGAAACACTAAATCATCTTTTCACAGCAGTGAATTACTAAAACTGTTACTGAGCAGTTCCTGAAATGAAGCAGAGGCCTGACCCCCACGGAACACAAATTCAGGCCAACAAGGTCGACTAAGAATCATTTGCACCCTTTGCATTCTCACAGCTCATTAGGACATGCTGCTAAAAGAAGCCTACAATGTGTCAGTAAATGGTACAGGAACTCAGGCTAAAAAGGAATATTAGGTCACTTCATCTGACCATTATTCTGGATGAGTTCAATTGCTAGAAAAAGGCCTTTGCTGCTGCACTCAGAGGTGCACCGAGAAGGGCTACCAGCCCCCCTGCCAGTATTTTCTACCAGTCACTTAAAATCTTTCCACTCTTTAATTTTATTTAACTTCATGGGTCATTTCCATCTATCCCCCAAGTTTATCTAACAAGCTGCTGCCCCTATTTCTGATATATCAACATTAAAATATAAAATTAAGCAAAATTATTTAGCATAACAATCAACAGAAGCAGAAAGAGATGATGATTTATACTTGGCACAGTGTTCCTATAGAAGTGCTTAGGCCTATTTTTCTCCAGATTAAAAAGCATTCAGTGTCTGCAAAACCAGTTAAAATTCTGTTTTCAGTAGATGCATAAACCTAAACAACATTAGACAATGTTTGGCTCACATTTTTTGCATTTTCTTTTGGATTTTTTATGGATTCGAAGGTGAGGAGCAAATTAGTCATTAAACCATCCATTCTGAACAGCCATCATTTATCTCTTGCACCAGATCTTGGCCACAAGTAATTTCTTGAGAGCTGGTTTAGGGAAGAAAGAAAGTGTCCTGATATAACCTGAGTGCAGAAATCATTCAGGTAAGTGCAGCAGTTAGTTTGAAAATTTAACCTTCTCCCAAATATCTGAAAGTCTGGCATTGCAAGGACCTGACTGCAAGATAGAGTCCTCCTTGAGATATTGCAAATATGGTTTCCTAAATTATATTTTCACACCAATCTGAGTCCTGCTGGTGATACATCTAACTCAAAAGAACTGGCACTAATAGCCCACACTTTGATCCAGCTTAGCCCTTATTACAGCTTTTTATCTATAAAGTATTTATAGAGTTAAGTTCTAATAAATGTTTAATTACTGCTTAAAATTAAGCTAAACCAGTTATTTCACAGCTCTCAGCTGCTATTAATATTCATACCAGAGCTCTGTGATTAATGCATACAGGGTTTTTATGACCTTTAATTCAAATTCTGAATCACTGTTTGATTTGGCCATTGTTAACATATTTTTTTGTTGGCTACTCACAGATTGTTTTACGGTTTTGAAAGCATTTGAGAAAGACTGGTTCTCTGTGCAGAACAACTCTATTTAATTAGTCCTCTTTTAAGAATGTAGTCTGCCTAAATTCTGAAGTGTCTGAAAGGCAACAGGGGACAATGATTGTTATTGCATAACATTTCTTTCAGCCCAGTCCTAGAAATCAATCTGATCAGGATTTTCGTGATGCTAAGTGCTGTATAAATGCATAATAAATGAAAGTCCACCTCACAAAGAACACATCTCCTGAAAAGAAGACACACACTTAATGTCTGCTGAGGCAGCTCTGCCTTGGGCTGGTGTTGGCAGAGGCAAAGGACTGGTATTAAATTTGACTCCAACCAGAAACGATACAGAGAACACTGGTTTATAAATATGCTGATACCTTAAATTGTCACGCTGTCAGAGCAGTGACTGGACACTTTACAGAGACTAAATGAAACAAAATGCCTTTCTTAAGAAAAATAACCCAGTCATCACACCCAAAGCCTTATTGCATTGAAGAGTCACAGCGAAGAACACACTGGGCTGAGCCAGAAGAGCATCTGCAGGATCAACACATGGAATACTATGCATTTTGTGTA
The DNA here is from genome assembly GCA_035583135.1 of Lophotriccus pileatus. Lineage (NCBI taxonomy): Eukaryota > Metazoa > Chordata > Aves > Passeriformes > Tyrannidae > Lophotriccus > Lophotriccus pileatus. Next base: position 8,061,026 of record JAWWES010000038.1, read on the forward strand.
CAAACATATACATATATAACCACATAACTGTGCATAGATAGTGGGTCCTTCTAGATGCCTCTCTGGCCCCAAGTGCTGCATGGCCCCTCTTCAAGGATCTGACAAAGATCCTTTAGACAAATACTCTCCATGTGCTCACAACAACATTCCTCCACCCACAAACGCCGTGTTTGCCCTGGCCAGGACCTGTCTGAGAGTCTGGAGTGACAGGACAGGAGGGATTGGATTCATACAGAGTAGGATTAGATAGGAAATTGGGAAGAAATTCTTCCCTGTGAGGGTGGGGAGGCCCTGGCACAGGTTGCCCCCCGCCTGGAGGTGTCCAAGGCCAGGATGGAGCAACCTGGGCAAGTGGAAGGTGTCCCTGCCGATGGCAGGGGGTTGAATTAGATGATCTTTAAGATCCCTTCCAACCCAAACCATTCCATGGTTCTATGACTTTTGGGGTTTTGATCCTTTCCTCTTTATACGACATTACAACCTACTAGTTATGTAAGGAAATAAATGATCCTTTCCAAGTAGGTGTGTTTTTTTTTTTTGTTGGTTGCTGGGCTGTTGGGTTGTTGTTTTTTTTTTTCCCCAAGAGAATGCAGATGTCAATATCTATATGAAAAATAACCTACTGCAACACAAAGCAGTGCACTTGCAGGAACAGCGTAGGAGGAACTGTGAGAAAAGAAACTATGTCACCACATTGCTCTCTGGTTTTGGGCAGTTCCAAGTTCCCCTCCCAATTTTTGTTTCAATTCTAAGCATTTTAAGACTCTCAACATTAGATGAAAACAATACTCAGCATACCAAAGGCCAGATTCCCATCTGGGACTTAATGATATTGTAATAATCATCTTAATACGGAGAGATATTTTAACACAGAAACTCAGCACGATGGATCTTTCCCCATCCCTTGAGGTACCAGGGCTCACAGATAAGAGAAACATGGGAATTTAACTCTTCAAATGTCTCATTAAAGGAGTAATTTATAGTCTCTCGTTAGAGAAAGTGATTTTTGTTTTAAATTGCTGTGCATGAGGAAAAGCCAACTATGAGCAAGGGAATTGTGGAGGGCTGTGTTTGCTCCTTTTATCCACCAGCTCCGAGTGGGATTAAGTTGCCTTGATACAGATTCAAATTTAATTTCAGAAGAATGCATCATATTTCTCTGAGCAATACCAATCTGTAAAAAAATAAATTATAATAAGCAAAAAAGGATATAAAAATATGATATCAGATATGACTTGTCTCCACTTCAGCTGAATGACTTTATTGTTGGTTAAAAAAAGAAGAGAATTATTTCTCTATCCACTGACCTTCTGACTCTGATACATTTCCACCACTGATGCAAACGGACGGAGCTCTGGGTGAGTCCATCTGCCTCCCTTCTTGGAAAATGCTGAGGTTTTGATCAGGACTACAATGACAGCAAGTTTGCTGGTGCTATTTATTCAATCATCGACTCAAATATTCCCTCCATAGCCATAAATCTGACCAGATCCTGTGAAAAAGACTTGACTAGTTCAGGAGATGATTGGCACTTTTCACCACTACTAAAAAATAATTTAAGGAAAAAAAATGTATTGCCACAGTAATTACACTTTTTTTGTTTGCTACTGCTTAAGAGAATAATGACACTAGTTCATGTTTAGAAATATTCATATTATTCTTTCCCAGCATTTGTTCAGGCTTGGCCTTAATTCATGATACAGTTCAGCAGCCTCGAAGAACTGCAACTCAAACAATTTACATTTGAAATGGCCCCGTTTGAAGTATCTGCAGTGTGTCCTTGGGTTCTGCTTCCTCAAGTTAAAAATGACACTGGAGATTGATTTTGGATGGTTTTTCTAGTTCACCTGAGGACAGGATTTATTCCTGATTCCTGACTGTTCCTACCACAAACCCTTTTGCTCCAGGAGCTACCTGAGTGGAACTTGTCTGTCCCTCAGAAAATGCAGCTCCATAACTGTTCCCTGCTAAAGGGTTTTAGTTTAAGCCAAGTAATTCCTGTTTTTAGTTTTCCCTTCGCAGTTATGGCCTCGAGCTTTTGGACGCAGTTTCAATTCCTACCAACAGCTCAAACTGTGCCCATCACAAGTGTGGCTGTTTCAGCAAGAGAATTGCTGTGGAATTCAGTAAATTAGGATTAATTTCTTTTGCCTAAGAGAAGCAATAATTTCACCAGACAATGTCTCTAACTTACTTTTTCCCACCCCCACAAACCATATGCCGTGGAAAAAGCCAGTCAGTTCTAACAGCTCCAGTCCCCTCCTAAACTGGGGCTGCAATGACAGATTTTGGTCCTGGATCCCACTATTCACAAGCAACATTCTCATATCACTGATGGCTTTTCTGTTTGATTCTCACGTCACCGGTGGCTTTGTTTATTCAGACTAAAGAGCAAGGCTCTGAAACAGACAAAAACCAACAAGCCACCAATCTTTCAGGATTCAAACCCACCCCTGCTGCAGGGTTGGACAAAGATTGTCCTCCTTGTCTGCACTGGTATAACAGATTGCTGTTTATTTTTCAACAGACATGTAGCATTCTCGGGGAGGGGGGAGGGAATAATAAGAATTCTTCTCTCCCAGTATATTCAGGTTACTTCAGGTTATTGCAGAGTGAAGTTTGTATCATACCAGAGATTGCTGAAATTATTTTTCAGATTAAACAGTCTTCTTTTGAGTGACGGTGCTGGGTCAATGGTTGGACTTGATGATCTTGAAGGTCTTTTCCAACCTTAGTGATTCCAGAATGCTTTTCCAAACACAAACATTTCATTTGGTGGAAAAATTGCTGATAGTGCTGAATGGGGAAAACCGCAGCTTCAATGCATTGAAGTCAAAGAGCAAACCTTTGTAAAGGTTTCAGTGATGCTCATTTTGGGTTATTTTGCTTTTACCTGCTTTGGCTCCTCCTTGGGTTTTGTGGCAAGTGTGGTACAAGATCCACACACCAGCTATGATCACTGCTGAGAGGTGCTGAAGGGTCTGCACAAGAGGTAAGAAGTGACCTCTAAGGACAGGTGTGAATGTGCAGCAATGTGTAGAAAAGAGAAGACTCTGTGTCCAGCTCTCACACACCTCTGAAGTCATTTGGTGGGTAAAGACACTCGAAAGCTTTACACAAAACAGAACCACAGGATAGCCTGGGCAGGAAGGAAAATTAAAGATCATCCAGTCCCAACCCCCTGCCATGGGCAGGGACACCTTCCACTATCCCAGGGTGCTCCAAGCCTCATCCAACCTGGCCTTGGACACCTCCAGGGATGGGGCAGCCACAGTTTCTCTGGGCAAGCAACCTGTGTCAGGGCCTCATCACCCTCACAGGGGAGAATTTCTTCCTAATCTCTAATCTAAACCTACTCTATCAGTATAAAGCCAATCCCTCCTGTCCTGTCACTGCAGGACTGTGTAAATAGTCCCTTTGCATCTTTCTTGCTGGGTTCTTTCAGGCACTGCAAGGCTACAATTAGGTCACCCCAAAGCCTTCCCTTCTCCAAGCTGAACAATCCCAATTCTCTCAGCCTTTCCTCATAGGAAAGATGCCCAGTCCTCTGATCAACTTGGTGTCCCCTTCTCTGAAGGTACTGGGTGCTGGATAGGAGCCACATCTATGACCAATATATCCTTTTAAAAACAATGATATTCCAGTCTGTCTGCCAGAGAGAGCAAGAGCCTCAGGTTAGGAACCCCCAGTACAGAATTTCACATCACACATGAGAACAGTGCAGCTCTCAGCACACAGCACTCAAAATGCAAGGTTTGGTGCGTTTTACTAAAGCATGTGAAGAAAGAAAGCTACTGTGAGAACTGCTGGTCAGCTCAGAGAGTCCCAGGAGCTCTGGAGACACAGGCTGGCAGGAGCCAAGTGCTCTTGCACATTGCTGGACCAGCAGCACGCCCAGCCCGCCGGCCCCTGGCCCTTCCACAGGACAATTGCTCAGCAAAACAGGGCACAGCTCGTGAGGGGAATGGGAATATTTTAACTGACAACACCCTCCAGAGCTGAGAAACCAGACTGGGTTTAACCAGCCAAGGCAAGGCTGCCTGGCTCCCACTGCCCCTGACCCTGGGGATGCTTCAGCCCCTCACATGGGAGCAGATGCAGCAGCTCAGGCAGCAGGGAGGGTAAAACCCCGAAGAGTAAAGGCACATGGCCTGACAAGGGTACAGAACATCTGCCTGGCTCTCTCCAAAAAAAGCCCCTCAAAGCTTTACCCCCTTCTCCTGAGAAAATAGGGGGGCTTGGCATTATGAGCCCCCCAGAACTGCAGCTTCCCTGGGCTCTGCATTCCGGGCTCAGGAAGAATTCCTCGTGAACAAAACACCTGAAAGGAACAAACCCTCCCCGGTGCTCCGAACAGGACTTTTCTCCCTCTCGCTGCTTTGTGCTCTCCTCCTCCCTTTCTTACTTTCAGAAACACAGAATATGTATTTTTAATAACGTAGATTTCCAAAGAACTGAGCATGCAACATTTCTTTTCCCCCCCTTCCCCCCCGGGGAATGCAGCAACACGAAGAAGGACGCCTTTGAAATCCATCTGCCAGGAGAGGCAAATCAGAGTTACATTGACCATAAACGCTGCAATTATGTCCTGGGGCTGAGCATTAGCGCTCACCTGAGCAGTCTGGGCACAGCAGGGATGGCGTGACTGCAGAAAAAAACCCACTTCTGCAGCAAACTGCGCTCGGGGGCCACGGAGCCATGAATGTTTCATCTCCCCCGGTCCTGGCAGGAGGAGGAACCACACGTAGGAGCTCCAGGCTGGAATCGCGCTGTGCATCTGTAAATGAGCAGCACGTTCAAACCCTCTCCTGGCTCCAGAGGGATCCACAGCAAACCAGAGTAGGGAAATAGCAAGGAAATGTGCTGTTGCTGAGCCCCTAAGCTTATGAGATGGCTTCAGTGCGGAGAGGGATGCCAAAGAAATAAATTTCATCTTACAATCTAAAGCTTGACCTGAAGCTTATTAAGGTCAGTGGAAAACCTTCCACTGATCCCCCTTTGAATTTTAGTCCAGGCACACGAAGTTTCAACTGTCCTCACTATCATTTATTTTTGCCATTGCACCTTAGTGTATAGAACTGAAACTGACATTTTTTAGGTTCTCGTGACATTCCTCTACTCAAATCCCTGGGTGTTTTGGTAGGAAAAAAATGGCTTCCAGGTTTTCAAAGTCTGTCTGATTGTAGGAAAAACAGAAAGTTGGAACTTTTATCCAGGATAAAAACAAGGAAACGAATTTAAAAAAATAGACATTAATACTAAAAATCCCCATTCTTTAACAAAGAAAACAGGGGGGAAAAAAACCCAAACCAACAAACCCAAAGAAAACAAACCAATATTTTTCTCTGGTATTTGGCAAAGCAATTTGTTTAAAAGGTTCTCCTAAAGCATTTTCATACTTCAACACTTCATACTATAGATGTTGGCTCAGTGCTTCAATTCCAGAAAAAGAGACTAAAACACCTTTTAGCACATCATTAATCCTGATCAGAAAAGGACAAATTAGACAAGTTTCTGGGGAAGACTCCAGTAAACAAATTGAAAAGCTTCACTCAGCCGAGATTTCAGCCACTTGGGTACCAAGTCAGAACACACAGCACTTGTTTGGCTTAAAAATAAATAAATATTTTTCTTTAGGAAAGAAAAATCAGATAAGTAGATACAGTCTGTGCAAAACTCAACCCTAAATCTGAAGAGACAGGAAGTAGGAAATGGGTGGGAAGAGATAGATAATTCTATACAAACAAAAAATATATGTCAAGTAGCCAGAAAAAAGTTCTGATCTCAGAGAGGAACAGAGGGCCAGATCCTCGGCAGAGATAAATCATCCCAGTCCCATCAAAATCAGGGGAGACCCATCTCTTTGCACCAGCTGCCAATCTCATCCACCAACCAGACTCTCAACCCAACTTGTATTTTGGGTCCTACAAAAAAATTTCCTCTTGGAGTATAAAGCCTGTATTTATCCACTGGCCTTAGAAAGTATGCACAGCTGTGACATAAGTAACCCCTGCTCTGTTTTTAAACGTATGCAAACATAAAAACGAAGAAGAAAAACGACATTAAAATAATGTTAAGGATTTGGCTCGGGGCCATCCAAGCTAGGACATTCCAAGTTAGAGCTGAAACGACATCCTTAACCTTAAGTCACCCCATTGTGCCTGGGTATTGCAGCTGCTGAAAGAGGAAAAATCAGAGCGGTTACGGTCTGGCGTGTGAATGAGAGCTGAGGGACTCTTAAATCCAGGATTATTTGGCTGCCGCACACCACGCACTGCATCCACGTGCTAGCAATCCTTATGCAATCTTTGCTGGGAGAGGGGAAAAAAGAAAAACACAAAACCACCCCTCAGGCTGCATTTGAGCAAGAAAAAAAGGCCACTTTTTTAATTAAGGCGAGATCTGTGGCTGTGTTTGGGGAAGGTGTGAGGAGCAGCACCCGCTAACCCGGAGCGCCCGTGATCGATGCACAGACAGGGAACCTCCCTGCACCAAAGGCTGTAGCAGGTGAATCCTTCCCCATGCCATTATTTTTCAGCCCAGAACAAGGTCTTTCAGATGAAAACATGATGCTTCCCAGCAATCTTTTTCATTCAGGGTTTCAATGCACCAAGGCCAAATTTCCTGGAAGTCAAAACTGCTTGTTGTTTCCAAAAGGAACACTGAGGCATTGGACACACTGGGGATTTGGTTGAACTGGGTTTTTCTTTTCTAGGCAGTTACTAATTTGGGCATAGATTCCTTCGCCTTCCTTCTTTTCTCTTTTATTTTTTTATTGGTGCATCTCTTCTATCTCTCTCTACTCCTAAAATGGCAAAAATAGAGGCAGGGAATCAAAAAAGTAAGACTATAAGATACCAAAGCCCACCAAAACAGAAATTCTTCAGGTCCAAACTTAGTCAAATGTCTCAAGAGTGTTGGAAGCTGTAGGTAAAAGCAATTGTAAAGAACTTCTTGTACATGTACATCTGCATGCAAATAAATAGCAATACATAAATATTTACAGTTTAGCCTAATATTTCCTTAAGCAATAAACAGGTGGGGCAAAGCTGGTCAAGATGGACTTTATATTTTTAAGAAGTCCAGAGAGTTGTTGAGTTAAAACAGTGTTGATTTGTCAGGCTCAAAGGCTACCAAGGCTCTCTCCAGCCCTGGTTTTCTGTAGTTCTCTGACTGGCTGCACATACACACATACCTATGGGTTTAGCACGTCCAGAAAGCTGGAATAGGTGGCACTGGAGTTGGTTTTCCAGAGAAGCTGTGGATGCTCCATCCCTGCAAGTGTCCAAGGCCAGGTTGGACAGGGCTTGGAGCAGCCTGAGCTAATAGAAAGTACCCATGGCAGGGGGTTGGAACAAGATGAACTTTGAAGTCCCAACCCCAACTATTCCATGAGTCTATGAAATTAGAGTCACCCACAGAATATGGAGAGCCCAGGTATCTCCATCTGTACTGCAAGGAACAAACCATGGTTAAAACCCCTTTCAAGTGACCCCATGACATATCTGTGGTGTTCTCTGGTATGAGATTGACAGTAAAATGAAACCAAAATCCTCACAGATGTGTTCAGGGTCACCTGTTGGGCTGCACATTCACTGAGGACTAGTTTGTTCATTAAGAAGATTTATGCAGACTCCCCTCCCTCTCCTCCCTCTCCTCCCTTCCCTGCCTATCTCCCTGAGAACACTTCATTTCAATACAAAGGTAGTGGAATGGCACAAGGATAGATTACAATAATAATTTAATCACAAAAAATAAGCTCTGTTGGAAAATACTGATGAGTGGCCTTATTTAACAGCCTGGCTATTATGCTTGATTAGAGTGCAAAAGTATTAATTAATTGGGCTAGTTATATAGACAGCTTTATGTCCTGCAGCAATTCATGTAATAACAAATTGATTTTTAGCTAAGCAAGGCACTGCAGGCTGAAGAAAAGGAGGAACTAGAAATAGTGTCTGAATGCATTAAGTAGCTCGAGTCTGAAGTTATAATGTATGTGTGGCATAAAATACTGGGGAGAAACACAGAGAACAGCTCCTTCAGTGGGAGAATGAAAGCAAATTCATTTAGTGCCCTTTGACTGTTTAAATTCCTCCATTTCACATTCATGTGATTTCACTCTTGCCAATACTCCAGTACTGGGCAGACTTCAATATTAAACCCCCTAAAATAAATTTACAATACAGCGACAAGTTAAAGAAGCTTTTCTATGGAAATGCCTCCAGCTGAAATAAGGGACATCTGGATTTCAGTCCTACCAGAGAACTGCACAACCCAAGCCACTTCCAAAAACAACAGCACCTTCTACCACCCTTCACAAGCAGAGCCAGGAGTAAAGGTTACACGGGTAGAAATTTGGTTCAGGTCCCTAAATGGAGTCTGAGGGTTCTGTACTGTGATTCCAGCAGGATCCTCGTGGCTGTGGCTCTCATGGTGGGGCTGCCACACAGAGAGCCCACAGAGGCTGATTCCTGCACACAGGTCTCCTGTGCCAGGTTACCTGCTGGGAATGTGGGTTGCTGGTGGTGTGAGAGTGACCAGGCTGAGCCCCTCAGGTGGCAGAGCACACCTGAATTTGGGATGTTGCCACATCTACGCCCCAGTGCGAGCCCCCGATCTGCCGTTCAACTCAGCCTCAGCCTCCGGACTCCGACCCCTGAGAGCAGCTTAGAGGAAAAACCCACCACATCCAAAAGGTGGGAGGGGGATAAGGAACGATGAGAAAAGCTTCAGGGTTCTGCAGCACTGATATTACAGGAAGCAATGTCCAGGGCAGAAGGTAGCTGCCTTCCTGCCCCACTGACACTCTCCCCCCAGTCCTGCCTCTGCTTCCCACCAGGATATAGTTTTTTGTGGGGAAACAAAGAACACTGAGAGGCCAAAGAGAAAACCGAGGGGTTTCAGAAGAAAGAGAGCACTCATGTGAAAACTGTCACAGCTACTTAGGAAATTGAAAATATTTTCCATCCTCGCCTGAATGATGATTTCCAGATTTTAATTATTTCCCGATTGTCTCCGAGAAGGGTACACGGCTACCGACCTCGTTTGGGCCCGAGGAAATAAGAGTGTCAGCATTACAGACTAGATCTGATCAGATTAAGAGATATTTGGGATATTGAACATAAGAATTTGACAAGCAAGCTAGAACAGTGTACGCGTTTGCAGACGTGCAAAAGCCCCCAGAGTATTTCTGCAAGCTCATACCCACTTCCCTGGGCTGCCTGCACTGAGTTATGAGAACAAACAGTTTGAGTACATTTTCCTCTACACTCCACTCTTTTCTGTATTTCTACTCCCAGAAACAGCTGGTTTCAAATAACCTGAGTAGAGCTGAGCATTAGCAAAATGGGAGAGTGAGAGCCTTAAGTTATATCAACCTAGAAATGTGTCTCAGACATAACTACAGGGGGAAAATGAAGGTCAGTAAACTGAGGCTGAACCTGACCCAAGCTCAGAGGAGAAGGATGGTAACAGACCACACATCAGGGCACATCAAGTACAAAGAGCAGTGGGGAAAGCTCAGTTTGCCCTTCCTGGGGGGTTAAAGGCACTTCTTGTCAGCCTTCAAGCACCAAACTGGGGGTAAACGAGAAATGGAGTCAAGCTCTTGTTAGAGATGCACAAAGAGCAAGAGGAAATACACGGATTGCAGCAAGAGAAATTCCAGCTAGAAAAGGGAAAGTACTGCAACAAATTTGCACAGAGAGACCTCAACCTCCATCTTTAAAGTTAACCAAACCCCAACTGTACAAAGCCCTAAGCAATCCCATCCAACTCCAAACTTAGCCCTGCTGTGAGCAGGAGAGCTGGACCAGAAACACTGAGATGTCCGCCCTCACACCCAGCCTAGTTATTCTGTATTTCATCTTCTATTAAGACAGTGTTTTTCTTAAGAGGGAGTCAGTCTTTTAGCAACAGAAATGAATTTTAAAAATGCCTTGACTTGAATACAACCCAATTCAGTACAAAAGCCCCAATCCCTTTTGATGTCACTTGGTGTACAGCAGTGCCTCTGATGGCGAGTACACTGAACAGAACCTCCTGTGAAATAAGAATACTCTTTCTAGTGGAATTTGCTGCCTTTGATTTGCTGATATGGGCAGGATGAACAAAAGCAATTGAGAAGAGATTGGCAGAGAAACTCAACTTTCACATGTGGCTCACAATGGCTCAGTGGTTAGTTCAGATCCTCTCTGAACAGCGGAAGCACAAAGTCCAAAACTGCATGGGCAGGCACTGGCTTAACTTCAACTACAATCAGCCACAAAGGGAGGACGTTTACTGAGTAAATGAACATTTCTGGTGGCTCAGCATCTGATGAGTTTGATCAGAAAGCAAACAGTAAAGCCTCTGTCCTCAAGGCTGGCCTACAGTGAGCTTTGCCATGGAGCTGTGATGTTATATATAATGTCCTGTGCAGAAAGGAATGCGGTGCTCCCTGGGCATTGCACAACCCCTGCTCCCTACACCCTCCTCCTCAAGCAAGGCATTCATTCCCCAGAGGAATTTTCCAGTCTGAGGAGCAAAACAAGCCAAGAATGTGTTAAAGCAGGTGTTTCAATCAGCCCTGGGTACAATCTTAGTACAAGTGAGGTTAAAAATGTTTGGGAATGATGTAATATAAAGATAATAAGTTCTTGGTGTATATTCCCCTCCACCCACAGCGTAAGACTGTCTGTGTGGAGTTTGTCAGGTCTCTCTTTTCATTAAGTACAAGCTCAGGTTCAAGGGCCAGAGTCAGCTCTGACTTTTGCCATATTAGGCCAGGCTGATGAGGAATCAACAGCAAGTCCGGACTTTGAAGGAAGAAGGAACTTGTGATAACACAGCACTGTTTGGGCCCACTCCTGTGGTGGGTGTTCACACCAGGAGAAATCAGCAATAACCAAATAAGCATTTAGAAATGGAAAGTTGCTTCACTGGCAGGCAATAAGGAGGCAACCAAACACACCGTGCCATGCACCTCCAGCCCTGCATGCTTTAGTTTCATCAGCCATCCATGCTCCTTAAGTGAAAACTATTGCTCCTTTTCCAGTCCCACTTGCTATGCTGCAGAGAACAGGTACTGCTCACTTCCCTGTTAACATGCCAGTGTGCTGCAACCCACGTTTCTGTAGCTGCTACAGAAATCCTAACAGCGCCTGAGGGATGATCCCTGTGGATGCAACTCAGGGAGAATAAGAACTCTCCTCTTTCTATCCCTGGAGATGAAATCCTTGTGGGCTTGCAGTCAGTTTTCCTGGGGCATGAAGTTTGCTGGCAAGTCCAAATGTACCCTAAATCAGTGCTGAGGTGCCACATGCATCATTACTGCTCTGTTAACTCCATAATCTGAACTGTTCTGTGGCTTGTTGCAGCAAAGTGCTTAGGGAAACTCAGCACAAAAAGCACAATAGAAAGGCCAGTTCCAGCTGAAATGAATGCTGTGAACAGACAGATCATTTCCATCCTGTATCCTGATTTCAAGAAAGACCAGACTGCTTCACTTGGAAAATATCACATCACTTTACATTCCACTCTCCCCAGCTATAAATCATTGTTTAAGACCTACCTGATTTAAATTTGGAAAGCATCCATCTGTCAAGCTCCACATCGGCAGCAACTTTTGTGCCAAACACCCCCAGGTGTTCTTATCGAATACCCACATTAACAGCTCAATTAATTATGAGTTAGCCAGATCAAACAGGCCAGTCACCAGCTTGACAGGCATCTGATGTTCAGATATCCTACCTATGCAAACTTTACAAAGTCAAGCAAATTCGAATTCCAGAGGGCTCAGATCAATACCACATTAAGATGCTGGGCTTATCTCCTCAGCTGAAAAGCTCATGAGAGAGTGTGCAGAATCTGTTGATTCATTTGTGGAATTAAAATGGAAAAACAATCCACTAGATCTTAACAGTTTGATGTGGTAGTAAAGGACACGAAGAAGTGCAAAACTCCACAAAGCCAACGGAAAGCAGTAAGTGGTTGGTGGTACAGGCACGTTTCAGAACGAACACAGGCACTGAAGTCCTTTCCAGCTGCTCAGTATCTCAGAGAATTAAGACATTCAGGATCTGCACTAAAGTGTGGCCACCTGGATTTTTCCTTCTCTGCAAAGCTCAGCCCAGAAAGAGGGGGAAGTTCCATGGAGAAGTTTTTCACCCACTTTCCCCTAAGAAACACTCCTGGGGGCATTTCTCTCAGTGTTCACCAAAGCCTCATGAATCAAATAAAGTCATCTACCTTCCCAGCTCATCCCATTCCCCCTCCAGGCTGCTAATGCTGGGAAGAGGTGCAACACAACACTGCTCCAAATTTAAGCTCTGAACATGAGATGACACACAGAGTTCTTATTGCTTTGGCATCCTTAGAAACCCTTAATGTTCACATGTTTGGGATATCCTTATGTTTACATAAGCAGTCAGATGAAAGCCATACATTAATCCTGGCTGCAAAGAAATGGGGGGAAAAACATACACTGAGATAGAAAGTTACAAGTCCTCAACATTACAGAGTTCCAGGTCTCAGACCTATTCAGAAGTTTAAGGATCTTTTTCCAGCTCATGCTTTTAATTACTTGGGCTTTGTCAAGTCGAATTTGCCAGCTACAGATCTGCAGTTGACTAATCCCTTATGCATTTATTTTGTTGTTGTTAATGACATAGGCTTTTATTTATTTAAAACTGAGGAACTGAGTCACAGATGCCACAGTAAGAGCTGTACTTAGCATTTATGGCAAATGACATTTCCCAGTTTCCCGGCATTTTACAGGCAAAGACTAATCAATCTTCCCAGCATATGTATGAGATAAGAAAGTATTATCTTGGTAATGTATTAGTGGTCAGATCTCACATGCTTAAGGGTACTGAGTAATATTCCTTCATTTCAGTCGCTCTGTCGAACTGCACTGAGCAAAACCTCAGGGGAAATCACAAGTGTTTACACATTTCCATAATCTGTTACATTATTTGTATTGTACCTCCGGCTGGCACGGAGCAAAGGTGGGAGTTTTGCAGGAACTCAGGGAGGGGGAAAGATCCCAGCTATGGCTGTGGTTGGTGAGCAGATACAGCAGCATCTCGACTATAATTCCCTCCAGACTTTGTTGTTTCTCTGGGAACAACGCTCCACATCTGGCAGAGGCTTAAGCAGGTGGGTGTTTCCAAGCAAACATGGTCCACAGATTTCCAAAGAGCACACCTGGCTTGCCCCCAGATGAGCTTGCTGGGCAAGATCTCCAGATGCAGCTCAATATCCCACCACTTCCAGCACCCTCTGTGAGGAAGTGCCAGCTCTGCCTGTGCCCCAGCTTCCACATCTGTATTTCACCACAGAGACCAACTTCCACACATCACTAGTCTGCCCAGAAAACTGGAGGGGTTGAGGAATCATAGAATGGCCTGGGCAGGAAGGGACCTTAAAGATCATCTTGTTCCAACCCCAGTGCCATGGGCAGGGACACCTTCCACTACCCCAGGTTGCTCCAAGCCTTGTCCAACCTGGCCTTGGACACTTCCAGGGATGAGGCAGCCACAGCTTCTCTGGGTAACCTGGGCCAGGGCATCAGCACCCTCACAGGGAAGAATTTCTTCCCAGTATCCCATCTAACCCTGGCCTCTGGCAGTGTGAAGCCATTTCCCCTTTTCCTGTCACTCCAGGCCCTTGAAAATAGTCTTTCTCCATCTTTCTTGTGGGTTCCCTTCATGTCCTGGAAGGCCACAATTAGAGTCACACTAAAGACTTCTCCAGGATGAACTATCCCAACTCTCCCAGCCTTCCCTCCCAGCAGAGCTGCTCCATCCCTCTGATCCTCTTGGTGCCTCCTCTGGACTCTCTCCAGGAGCTCCATGTGCTCTCTGTGCTGTTCCCAGGGCTGGAGCAGCTCTGCAGGGGGTCTCACCTGAGTGGGCAGAGGGGCAGAATCCCTTCGTCTCCTGCTGCCCACGCTGTGGGGTCAGCCCAGAGCACGGGGGGGTTTCTGGGCTGAAAACACTTATTGCCTGCAGACACTTCCCAACAACTGTATTGCTTTATTGCAATTTGAAACACTTGATTCGATACAGCTCACAGGAGACTAAACACTTGTTTTTGAATCCCTCAGAAACTAAGATATAAAGAAAATAGTGATTAACAGGCATGCACAGCAAGGTCAGGTGTTCTGCAAGGTCACACAGGGATGCTGTGGCAGACCCACCATCCATATCCAAGGCTCTGGGGTTCATTGCTTTGACCAACATCATCCCTTTCCCTAATTCACAGGATTTTAAGCCACTCCTATCGTCTGTTTAAATGCAATCATATGCCAGAGCACTTTGCTGGATCTGGGTCTTCTGACTGACCCCTGCCATTGCCAGCTCGTGCTGAGATAACAGAGAATGAAACACATAAAGGATGGAAACATCAAATGGGTCTAAGGTATTTTTATGGCCAATTCTTGCCAAAAATGTGGAATCCCCACTGGGTTTCTTGAAAATTTCAGCTCAAATATTGCCCAGCAGGACACAATAGAGGCATCAAACCAGCCTGGACTAGAGAAAGTTTCTCTGCCTAAGAGTCAATAGTGCAAGAGAAAAGATTGCCCACAGGGTGATTCAGAGCTCTGGTGGGCCCTTAAATCTCTTTTTAAAAGTACATTTACAACAGCACAAGATAGTCACAAACATGCTAATTCCGCCAGAGACATCAATTTTGATTGCCACAGGAAAATAAGTCAAGTGAAATGAAAATAAAAAGAAATAATTTTCTGTTAAGTTCAGCTTTTCCTCATTCTTGGTTGTTTATTTTATGATGCATTGTCTGTTATGATCTTCCACTAAGACCCTCCACAAGGGCTTTCCTGGTGGCTCAAAGTACTATGGTAATTGTTTTCCTCTTCCATTATCATTTATCTTTTAAAAAGAGGTGTTAACTATGACACTCGCCTTTGAAGGGCAGTTTTTCTTACTGAAAGCTTGGCTTCAGAATAATGGGGAAGATTAGCATACCTTTAAATTGTCTCATTCCTTTACAAAACCCTGACAGATAAATAATACTTCACAAAGCCGATTCCCTCATTTTAAGCACGGCATTTAATTAAATGAAGCAGAGCCCCTACATTTCTTAAAGGATGCTTTTGAGTTTCCCAACTACAGGTTACTCTCAGGAGTCTCAATCCTCACTTTTCTGGTCCCTGAAACACAGCTCTGGAAGATGTTCAGAGCATTTTTCAGAACTTTGGAGTAAAAAAATAGACATTATCTGTGTCTTTGGGAAAAAATACAAAGGCCAAGAGCCTTCTGGAAATTAAACAAGCAGAGCTTCTGTTTCTTTGCTGCAGAAGACTGTGATGACCAGAAGTGAGTCTTTCCACACACACTCCTTTAAGTCTGTCTTTTAATCAAAACCATCTAAGATGAAATCTTTCCGAAATTACCTTTTTTCTTTTCTATTTGGGGTTGTTTGCTTCTGTCTCAGGGAGGGGAAAACTGAGGTTGTAACTACTCACTGCAAACTGCAACTAGATTTGTAGGAAATAGAGAGATGGGGATGTGATTTATCCATGCGGCTTCTCCAAGGCAACTAAGCAGCACGTTTCCTTCAGAAAACCTGAGATCCCCATGTCTACTCAACACGAAAAAACAATGCAAGAGTATTTGTCATAGCGACTCCTAAACTAAAATATAGAAAACTGTGAAGGAAACCAGGAAAAAAAGAGCAATAAATTGCAAGTTCTCATGGAAACTCAGAGACAATCCAATTTGATGTGCTCACAGACGAGCAAGAGTCACAGTTTATATCACATCAGGATTGAAAAGATGCATCATGCCAAGTTCACGGCTAGTAATTTTCCTGGGTGGGAAGCGAAGAGCTCAGATGTAAAACTGACTGGTTTCAGAGACAGGACATGGGCAAACTAAAAAGGCAGTGTCCTTTCCCTACCCTTTCCAAACCTCTCTCCGTGCCAGCACCTCCGAAGGTCGTTGTGAGCAAAGCAGGCCAAGTGTTTCCGACGATGCACGACACTCATTGTGCCTCTCAGCGCATCTCTGTTTCTGCCTCGTGAACATCGTGTTACAGTTCTAAGGCACGATGCACTGTGGTTGGTAACAATGGGATTCCGAATCACTGGGATCGTAAATGCTTCGGAGCAGGGGGATGTCTCTTCAGCGTTTCTACAGTGCCAACCACAACGGGGGTCCTGCCCGTGGCAAAACAACATGAACAAACGTCCATGCCCTGGAGGAGTCCAGGTTTTAGCCACGTCAAGCACCTGCAGCTCCGTTAGCATAATTAGACAATGTGGGAGTAATTAATCTCAGGCTTAAAATCCTTTGGTTGCCCCAATGGGGGAGCAGAAAGTGTCCCACGTCGCTTGGGTGACCGAGCACACACCGCGGGCACTGGGAATGGGAAACAGATTTGGGCCCGGAGCCCCTCGGAGCTACCTCCAGGAACAACAAACGCTCTGAAAGCAAAGCAGGCGTGATTTGCAACCTCTTAACAACTGGAGAGACATTAAGTTGTTAATACTGGTTGTAATGAGTGTTTTTGGCCCATTCTGGGCTGGAGCATCCAGGATTCTTGAAAACACCACAGCGGGCTCTGCCAAGCTGCAGCTCGGTTAATTCCTTCCTTCCATCCCCACCTCACAGTTCCATTATTTGTAGGAAGTCAAAGCCTGAGCTGGAATAAGCCAGAGCAGATTCGTTCTTCTATGGAAATACACTAATTTTTACCAGCTGAAGTCTTTGCTCTCTTGGTGATAAATTTTAACTACATGAAAAATTACTTAAATTAAGAGAACCAATGCTGGCTTTCTTAAAACCTAAAATATGTATCACTTCTTTTACTCTGCACTTCCAGAAAATTTGAGGCATTTTCACTGAGCTAAAGCTTTTTTTTTCCCCCTTGGATATCCTTATTCACAGCCCAGTGGAGCTGGAACGTGCTGGGCTCATCACAGAGGTTACTTGGAACCACACAGGCTGAAAAACTCGCTGTGTGATGGTGTTCTTGCTTCTACAAGGAGGATCAGCTTTCCCTCTGCTTCAGCTAAAGCCTGGAAAATAGCAGAGCAACAGTTTCTATGGCTTTGAGCTGTTAAGAAGCCACAGGGCCAGGTAAATAATGTCATTAAAAGGAATTAAAAGGAGCATGAATGAATGAAATTAATAGGAAGGAGGACCTGGATGGGCAGTAGGGGAAGAAGAAATCACATATTTGACTCCAGAGACTTTGTGGTAATTTCTCAGTAAATTTTTTTTCCCTTTCCTTAGCACTCAAAAATATCTATTTCAGTATGGGGCACTCTTGGCAAGCTGCCTTTTTTTTTGTGTCTTTCTTGAAAATGCCTCACAATTCCTGTAGAACGAAAAACTAGTGAAAAAATCTTCCTTGCACAGTGCTAAGGTAGTGCTGGTAGTGGAGAACTGTGCACCCTTTTGGCTTCCAGCTTTATGTTATTCTAGAGCTTTATATGCTCATCTTTCAGCACAAAGAAAGGCTTGATATCCACCCTGAAACTGTAACATCACACATTTAAAGTGGGCAAAGAGAAAGAAAACGTTCCAGAGCTCCAAATACGCAACTTGGTACAACAGAATCAGGAATTTGCTGAGACTGAGGGAGAGATTCTCCTTCTCCTGCTGGGCAACAACCCTGAGGCAGCAGCACAGGTAGGTCTGCTCTGCTCAGGGGGGTTTGGAGCCACTTCACAGCCAGTTCAAGTCACACAAGTGACTTCCATCTGTTCTTTGCCACCAAGAATTTCTGCCTATTCAGCTCCAACAACCTTACATGGTGTCAAGAAATAAGAGGTGAGTGTGAGGATTCTGCTAAGTTATGAATAATAATGATTCATCTGGTGCCTCCTGGCATTTTCTGGACAAAAAATGTTCAAGCAGCAAGAAATAAGCAGGAAAAATACACCCAAAGCTATAAAGTGTAGATAGTAATACAAGAACATACAATACCAAGTCACCACTTGGCAACGGTGTTCTGTCTCCCACAGTCAGTGTATTCTCTGCTCTGTAGAGACCATCTCCATAACTTTATATACCTTTTTATTACTATTAATGCCATTATCACTTCAGAACATGCAAAGCATTTCAGAGAACAAATAAAGTCTTTGCTCAGATGGATGTTCCATGCAGTTTATGATTCAATGACACTGCACTGATCATTAGGCTCACAGAATTAAAACACTTGAATGTGCCTCCTACCCTTATGCCATTCCTGTCTGCCAACTTGGCCTGCAAGACTTTGACAAACAGCCTTTAAGCTGCTTTTTAGTGACTGACCCTCCTCTTGCACCAGGAAACTGAAAAGCAACAGAGAAAAGAGGGAAAAAATTAAATAATTGACCACAGTTTTGTGACCATCAAACAATCAGAACAGAAATCAAAAGAGGAAGAGATCCACACTCTAGAGCAGCCTCACTCTGTATTGTTATATCCATGAGGATTCTTTTACTCTCTACAAAGTCTGTGAAATTCTGGGAGCCCCTGAGATGGCAAACTTGAGGAAGCTGCTTAGCATAGTTTAGTCTCTGGATGAAGGGACAGGACGATTCCCCAGCCCCAAAGGAAAAATGTAAACCCTCACCCCTGAAAAGGAATTCCCCTTAATGTACAGTCTGTAGGGAGAGTCCCCCACCCAGATTTCTGGATCCCGGCAAGGGGCTGAGGGCCAGATTCCTGTCCTGCTGTGGCCTTTACATGGACAACATGGGAAATGACTAATGGAAACCACCATTTTTGGCTTCTCTCAAAACCAGCTAAGAACAAAAAATAGCTCTGTCAATCCACAATTCTGACTAGAGGGAGAAACCCCTCCCAGAGGGTAAGAAAACATGAAAGCTATGGGGACAGATCAAGTGGATTCCCCTAAAGACACCCCTGCTCCTCCTTGGAAATTCTTCCATTTTCAGAAACAAGAGTCACAGAGTAAACATGACACTTGCTGCAGTGGCACCTCTCCCTGCTGAAAATAGACACATTCCTGGGAGTCCCTGAAGGAAAAGGAGGAAAATAAACACGTGTGAGATGTCAGCACTCAGGGACAAAGGGAATATAACCAGAATGGATATTTGTAAAGAAAAATATATAGGGAAAAGGGCTTTGCCTCTGACCTACAGCATCCCATCCACAAAGATGCCTGCCAGAGAAGTCCCCCAGTCTTCCTATAATGGAGTTACAACCACAAAATACACATCAAATATAACCTAAAAAAAAAAAAATCTTCAAGAAAAGATATCAAAAGAACCTCCAGGTGCCTGGAGAAAGCTCCAGGCTTTGCCCAGTTCTCTGCAGAGGTGCGAATGAGAAAGCAGGTAAAAGAACTCATTTTTCCATTCCATCCAGGTGCCATCCTGATGCTGCTGATGCACAGGCTTGACAGAGTTGCTACAAGCTATATCCAAACCCCATGGGCAAGGAGGGGGCACCTCTGGCTCTCCCAAACCAGGGAGAGCCTCACAAAACAACTTTGAGCCAGCACAGCCAAGCAGAATTTAATTTCCCAAGCAGTAACCTCTCAATCCAGCCATATATATCCCATATTTAAGTATTCCAGTTTGCTCAGATGTTGAAATTACTGCTCAGCACCAGCATGAGACCACGGTGAGGGATGCAAAGCATCAGGCTGTCAGTGTTCACCCTGCACCATCAATCCTGGGGCTCAGATGATGGCTATTCACAGGCTTTTACATATTAACACCAATTTCACAGGCTTTTACATACTCACCGAGGGCTTCACAGAACCACAGAATATTCTGAGGTGGAAGGGGCCCACAAGGATCATCAAGGCCAACTCTGAAGTGAATGGTCCATAGGGGGATCAGTCCCACAACCTCACGGTTTTTGAACAAGACAATGGTGGTACAACCCCTGTGTAGTCTAAAAAAGCTCATCCTTGGTGTGACAGATCACACGGGGCTGTCCCAGCTGGGCCAAGCTCCTGTCACACAGCTCCAAACCCAGCACCTTCCTCTGTCCCACCACACAAGCAGCTCCCTGTGTGCCACCACGAGGGTGTTTGTCACCGGGCCAAAAAACGAGAGGCTGCTACATGTAGATAAGTGTTTTAGAGAAGTAAATAAAAGCAGCATGGATGAAAGATGCCAGATAATCCCCTGCAGCAGCTCCAGCTCTAAGAAATTAAAAAGCTGTAGTGGGAGCTCTTACAGAGGCAACAATAGTGCACACAGAGCATCCCTCGCTCTGCAGTGGGGCTGCAGCACAGGCACCACTCAGACATCCCCTCCTTCTTCTGGGGATTCTTTTATTCTCTGGATATTACCATTTCATTTTAGCTTGGTCAAAACTGTTAAAATAAGAATTCTAAACACATGTACCATTTCTAACAATATTTTTGCCCCCTTCTGTTGAGGCGGGTGATGGGGGAAGGATATTTTTATATTTATTGTTCAAATGCAGGCTTTTTTCATCATGGAAAGCCTCCCTTTTTTCATTTCCTACTACACACACCACCAAGCTTCTCTGTTTTGCAAAGATGAATAGCTGAGTCAACTCTGCTGGGATTCAGCCCTCTAGGCTTAAACACCATGAGTGCTTCCATCTCCCTCATTAGCTAAAACAATTAGCAGGGAGAAGAGAAAGCTGCATTAGAGCTGGCATTTCATATTCCCATCCCTTGCAACGAGATCTCTCAGAAATGCCTGTATTTAACGCTGATCTTAAGCCACGTTTGTTGGATCCAGACATGGATTCACACTGCTACCAATTCCCAGAGCTTGAAGCTGCTCAGGATAAGTGATGCAGTTCAAGCACATCAATAGAAGCCTGAAGAACAGTGCTTGGCTTCAAGCTTGTCTGGCCAGGCCCCAAAATTTGGAACATAGGCTTTCTCACTTGCTCCAATTGGGTTCATCTCTAATGCACCACATCAACGCCCATTGTCAGACTTACACAACCAGAAATTCAGCAATTTCAAACCCCCAAAGCACCAACATTCCAGGGAGAAACCTTAGGGTTTAGCCCACACCTTAAGCTCTGCACTGAAGTTAGGAACGGAACAACTTAGGCTACAGTCTAATACTCTTGATGAAGTGTATGTTTAGGATATGTTTAGAAATGTCAACTCTTTGATAAAAAGTGAATTTTGGTCACATTTAGAACAATAAAACCACTTGAACAGTATCTTTCTTGGAAGCCTGAATCATTGCTCAAGCTAAGCCTGATAAGTGTAAGACTTAAAACTGCCTCTTTCTGCATTTAGAGTTGGTGAGCACAAAACAGTGCCTTCGCTTCCCACTGAAAGCTTTATGTCCAGTTCTAATTTACTGCCTTGGAAACTGTTGTCAGGAGCTCATCAGAGGGATGTGATGAAGACTGTCAAGGAAGACTGTCAATCATGAGAATGAATCTCATTAACTTCCCTGCTTGGACTGGAACAACATAATTTATTCTGAGGCTTCAAGGAAGGGGATCTCAAGACAGATCTTTAGCTGAAAGGTAGCAGAGTTTAAGGTCTCTGCTGGGCTTGGGAAGGCTGGACATCCTTCAGAAAAGGGCAGATGAGGCAGGGAGCAGGATATGGAGCTGGCCTGTGGTTTGTCAATTCTCTGCAGATTCCCAAATCCCTTTTATTACCAGGACTCCCCAGTCCCTTTTATTACCAGGACTTAGAGCAGCAAACACAGAGCCAAGGGAGATTTGAACTTCACTCAGCAAACCAGCTGACTTTGATGGGAATTACTCAAAGTTCACATAAGGGCTGTAGGACTGGACAGCAAGAGGGGGGAAGAGTGGAGGAGGATATTACATTCTTGGATGTAAGTTGTTGGCTGAAGAACACATGAGATGTGAATAGGCACTAAACAGCACATTCAGCCTGCCTGGATTCCTCCCGAGTCCCTTTGCCTCTTGGCTGCCTTCAGATTCAGGTTTTCAGATCTTCCTTTGTCTCTCCTGAGGATTTTGGTAGTGCCTGGATTTTGATATCGTTCAGGCAGAGCGATGTAGGTGAAATTTAAACTCTGAATAAGCCTGTATGTATCATTATTTTAACCTCCCAGGGATGGGCTGTTTAGTCTTAAGGGAAAGCTTAAGGGCAGAGCCTTTGCACATGTAGCAGCTTCATCTGCTTAGCTTTTGCTGGTCTAGGCAGACTCTGCTGTTTTGGGAGCAGCTTTGTTATGGCCACTCTTACAACATTTTTCACGCCTCTGCTGCACATTAGCGTAGAAAAATCGTCAGTCATAATTCATGTTACCCGTTAGAAAGGTAGAAATAAAGCAGAAGAGTCAGATTATGAACCAAATAAAAATGATACACTAACCAGAACTGCTTGTGCAGTGCAAGGCTTCACCCAACTGCAGCCTCAGACACACAGACAGTGATCCTTAGCCTATGGGGGTCACAAGCAGCAGCACTGAAGCACGAGACACAATGCAACTCAGCATTCCTGGTCAGCCTCAGCACTCTCAGGGCTTCAGGTTCGAGAGCCAGGAGTTCAGGGCCACTGTTCCCGAGTTTGGAAAGAAAATAGGCTTTGGGAAGTTTTCCAGTTTTGATTCCCATCCTGACTAGAAAGCACAGAAAGAAGAGCAGCCTCTACCAGGTGGAGTTTATCACTGTTTGGACACACTTGCATTCATTATTTGCCAGATGTTTTCCAGGAATTTAAGGAGACTAAATTCTGCTCTAAGAAATTCAGTTAAACAACAGATAAGCAAATACAGACAGAAGAGGAAGAAAAGGTGATTGCAGGTGCTTGACAGTAACTACCATTAAGTCTCTAGGAAAGTATATCTGTTATAATGTCAGGGGAAGGTGTTAGAGCAAAGATACACAGGGTATCTTTAATCTGGTTTGTTTGAATACTGGGGGCAGTGAAGCAGGAGCTGCCAAAATTAATCCTGCACATGCACAAATCCCCTCAGATTCCCTTTGTGCACCTTGCACTGAAGCCCGGACTACTAAGGCGCAGATTTATCAGCCCTTGAGCTACCTGGACTAAAGCTGTGCTGCAAGTTTGCTCCCACACTTGGTCCCTTTCAGCACCAATGAAAGAAAGGACTTGTAGGAAATAAACTGTCTGAGCCTATCTGCAAGCTCAGTTTAGCTAACCTCCAATTAGCTTATTTTTGGGTCTGTACTTCTCTCCCCAAACACAAACTGCCTTTTACTGCCCACTCTGACACACAGGGAGCCTCCAACATCACCAAATACCTGCCCAGCAGCTGGGCTGGACACTTCACAGCAGAAAGGGCTTTCCCTCTGGTTCTTGATGTGTTTGAGGTGCAGAAGGATCTCTTTTTCCTCGGATCCTGAAAATATCCTTCTCACCAAGAGTAGAAAGGCTGTGCTGGCACTTTTTGATGATGGATATCTCAATAAAAGCTTTGGCCTGGTTCCTGGGGAAGGCCCTGCACTGCATCCAGGTCCCAGGGGCTTCTTTAAGTGTTCATTCCCATGGGATCCTTCCTGGGATCTTTCATGCACAGATGGCCCCCAGAGATTTAGGACAATGTCATTATTAATATTATTTCTCCAAACCTGTCATGGCAGGGGCTTTAAAGGAGCCACACGTGATGGAAGTTACATTTTGTAGACAACCTCTCCCATGTTGCTGGACCTTCTCAAACAATACCAACTTCATTGGATCTCCAGTGTGGAGTGTGCCAACATTCCCAGTGCAGGAGCATCCACTGACCTGCCCCTGTTGTGTCTCTATTCAGGCAAATCTGGAGTAACAGCCCCCAAATCAGGTTGTGCAGCTCCACGTGCTGTTTGTGTTTGTTTTATAGCAGAGATCAGTTCCCTGGTTACCCTTTTGCCTGACAAAGCATTTTCCTGCATGCTAGGGTTGGCTCAGAAAAGCTGTTTTGCAAAATATGTCTCTTCTATGTAAGTAAATGCAATGGAATATACAAATATCATATATATAAGGAATTACTTCCATGCAAAGGTCATTCCATGAGGAGGTTAAATACACCCTACATAGCCCATCCCCACACAGCTCCCTCAAGCACTTTGCCAAGTGAACAGGCAGAAAATAAGCACGTTTTCCTCCCTGAATTTCCTCCTGTGCTCACTGTCCTGAGAAAGATGAAGGCACAAACAATCCTGAATGAGGCAGAAAACGTGGGAAAAGGGAACATTCCACCTGCATTGGGCTGGGTGTTCAACAAGACTGTGAAGAGACGGAAAGCTTCCACAAAGGCTTATATATATATATATA
>JAWWES010000038.1:8093498-8113212 GCA_035583135.1 Lophotriccus pileatus
CCCAAAGCTTCTCTTCCCCAGGCTGAACAATCCCAGTTCTCTCAGCCTTCCCTCACAGCAGAGCTGCTCCATCCCTCTGATCACCTTGGCCTTTGGACTACTTAGTGTGCATAGGCCAAATCAGGCATCCTTTCTGAATTTTAGTAACAAGCAGTTGCAGTTTTACTTAATAATCCCTAACTCCAAGTCTGGGATTGTAGGAGCTGTATCAGTACCTGTTACATGGGGCTGATTGTCCCTCATGTTTGTAGGGACCAGAAGTGACACATCTTCCCACTGGGATCTGCATCACAGTCATTTACACGGAAGTGAGTTTAATTATCCCCAGTCCAATTTAGAAACACTTTAGACTTCTGCTTTGAGATGCAACTACAACATTCAGTGCAGCAGAAAATCCTCTCTAAAGCATGTTTAGACATTGAGAGAACAGAAGGGCACGGAACAGGTTTAACGATTATTGTCTAGTGATCTCTATGACATTCTTTCAACCTCTCCTTATTTATAGCCAATGTATGAAACCTGTACCACGAGCAATAGCCTGACAAATTAAAAGTCAGAATATTGGGGGGTTCTGTAGAAGGTTCATTCTGGCACCTCTCAACAGTAGGAGACTGAATGAAACAAATCATATTTTAGACCCTAAGCAGGGGGTGGGGATGTGGGTTTTTTTTCCTCTTCAAAACCCTCTGATCAGCTTTGGGAGCTAAGCACAAGCTAAGAGCAATTTCACATAAATACAGGAAGAACTGATGACAACACTTGGGAATAATCACAATGAGTCAAAGCTGCAGAAGGCTTCCCAATGCTGCAAGATCACTTGGAAAAACAATCTCTCATTTCCCAGAGACAGTAAGTGATGATAAATGAGGACACATTTATTAAGAGGGAACTGAGCATCCACTTTTCTTCTCTGAAATGACGGCAGAGGATGAGGGATCTGGATGCTGAGCACCTTTCTAATGCCATAATCCCAACTTTTTCATGGGACCAAGATGTGGCTGAACATCAACACTGTTGACAGCTTTGTTTAACACCTTGCAGGGCTCTGCAGCTCCAGAAGGATATTTATTTTAAAGAAAACCCACCTTCTCATTTGACCTCAGTTTCCAGAAGTTCAAACAGAATATTCACATCTCAAGGGAAACTCTTCAACTCAAAAAATGTGTAATTAAAACTGGAACATATGTGAGTGTTGAAGGCTGTCCATTGCCTCTGCCAGGCTGGCCATGAGCTTTAGTCAATCAGAAGATGTTTTCTCCCCTAAAATCCAGTTAACAAAGCACAGACCAACCCAAAATCCAGTAGCCCAAACAAACCAGGCAGCTGGAGGCTCCACAGCTTTCCCTCCTGCCATCGAGTGCCAGTGTCTTCATGCCCAATGTCCATCCCTCTTCCCCCTTGTTTTCCCTCACTTACAGGCCATAATCACACTTGGTTCCCATACAGGATTCCCGTGAATTGAAATTCATTCAGACTGGCTGGGAGATGATGGGGGAATGTAAACCATCCAGAGGAGCCTGCAGGCTGAGCCGTGTGCCGGAGCTGGAGCTGCACGGCAGAGGAATTACAGGCGGGTGGTGGCACAGGGGAAATTATGAAAGCAATTCAGAAGCATTGTAATAAAGTACAATGCGCTGTAGTGCTGCTCAAATTCAAACCAGGAATAAATTCTTTCATATGTTAAGTGCTCCCTGAAGTCCAGGGCTGCCTGAAGCGCGAGGCCCCGTCTGGGGGCACAGTGGTACATGTTAAAGCTGGGTTTGGGTGCCTGACAGAGCTGCAGCTGAAATGCAAACTCACATGCCCACAGCTCCTTAGCTGTCTGAGCCACAAAAGCCAAATTAAACATTGCTTCAGCTGGAACTTACCCTTTGTACCTTCAGAACCATTATATTAAAGAGCAGTGTCATTTATGAGCTGGCCGTGGGGAAGGGCAGGTGCCTAACACTGAGAAATCATTTCAGCTCAGGGTGATAAATCCAGTCTATAAACTGAAAGGAACAGAAATGAGCTCCACATTCAATCCCAGCCCTTTTCCTTCTGTTTCAGTTGCCTGTGCTGGGATGGATGCTGAGCTCCAAACCTGAACAGCCTCCTTTAGTGGCAGTGGCACAGCTGTAACCTGAGGTCACACCAGCATGGTGCTGGCAGCTTGTTCCAATACCTGCTGAATTCAAGGGAAACCTTTCAATGGGCTTCAGAAAGCTTTGGTTTACTCCCTAGGTGACACTGCATGTCTTTTTTTCTTCTTTTAAGCTTCACAGCATCAGGCAGTTAAAAGTGCTATTTAATCTCTTGCCAACTTGAGTTGTCTTCTCAGCAGGAAGCTCCATCTCACCAACAGACCTTGGAGCCTTCCACTGTGAAGCAGCAGAGAGGAACATGTGTCACTTGGGGGCTGTTTCAGTCATCATTTCCTTGGGGGTGGTTCAAATAGATTCTGATGGCTAACAGACACAAGTTCACCAGGGCAGGGAAGGCACCTCCTTGCCTCCCAACCTGGTTCCAGACAATAGGCTGATCATTAAAACAGTCATGGTTATTGCCTGAGCACAGGAGCTGGTCCAGCGCTCTCCTCACTGGGCTTTCAGGGGGTGGGAGGGCACAGAGCCACTGGGAACTGTATCCTCAGAAGAGATATTAGTAATACAACAATACTATGTCCCTTCACCCCCTCAGCCTGCCAGTTTGTTCTGTTCACATTCAGCACATCCTCAGGTGTTTCCAAATTCAGTCTTAGTTTCCAAGGCTTGACAGCCACGTGTGGCACTGCCTGTTACTCATGAATATACAAGTGCACTGCTGCTGCAGGAAGGTTATGTACATACAGAGCTTGCAGCAACAGAATACAAATGTTCTCTTTCCCAACAGCCTAAACCTGGGTTGTCAGGAAAATGAAGAGGCAGAAGAAAACCAAACCAATGTTTTTCTGCCTAGAAATCTAGAGGAGTGATCTGCTACTAGATGTGGAAGCAAGTCAGCAGCAATACCAGCCAGGCTTCAGATGAGTGATTTTCAGATTATTTCCTGAGAGGACACAGCCCCAGCATCTTCATGTTCCTCCTCCCATGGTGCTAAACCAAGGAAGGTGAACAGATCTGCCTGGCACACACTGACTGCCCCTCTCCTGCCACCTGCACAAGGGGCATCTGCAGCACCCTGTGACAACTCTGCTGTCCCAGCACCTGCAGAGCTTGCTCAGCTCCTGAAAACATCCCAGCAGTGTTTCCCTGAACACAGGGCAGGGCTCCATTACCTACAAGCCTTTAGGTCCTTTATTCCTGGGGAGGAAACTCCCCCTAGAGTGATCAATATGGAAAACACAACCCAGGTCACTCATGGTAAACTATCTCTACATCCTGGCACCCAGAAATAGGCAAAAAAATTTGCCTGTTGCTGGAAGAATACTTAGATTTTTGTTTGTCATTAGGTCTTCCCAAGATCATGAAGATGACAGAGCTATGAAAGTGGAGTGCATCAACTTGGATTCCCGTCCCCTGCACTGTTTCTTGGGGTGTCACTTCCCAGGCTGTTACAAACCAAGCACAGAATCCTCTGCCACCAACCTCAGCCCCCCTTGCATGATAGCTCTTTTTCAGAGGATATTTGGGCTTACTTTAAGATACATCTGCTTTGTTCTTACACACAAAGCCTTTCTGCAGCAATGCTTGCACGAGTCATACTGACTGAACAGTTTGTAAATCACAAACTGTGTCAAACCACACTGTTACAGGGCACTTCTGCCCATTGCTTTGGGCCTCAGGGCCACTGAGTGGCACTTTTGATGTCACACTAGGCATGTTTTATGCCCATCTGCATGAGTGGTCTCATTTCCTTACATTTACAGCCTGCAAAACCCGTGAATAAACTTGGGCTTTATGATATTTTTGTTTCTTTCCAGTAAATTTCAGATTTGTAACTTGGCAGAGGGAGCTATTGTATTTAACCACCTGTGCAGACATTAACTAAACACTTGAGCTTTACAACCAAGAAAACACAAAGTGCTAACTCTGCTTAGGTAGATGTTTGGGTACCTTCCAGCTCTTAGCAAGACAAGGTTGTGAATGTGCAGCACCTTCACAGAGTCTCTGCTCTCCCTTGCAGTGCAAGGGTGTGGGAGTGCTGCCTGTGCAGGAGGATTTACAGCGTTAGAGCCATTCCCAGGCAAGGTTCCCTGCAAGGAAAGGTGCAGCCAGGGCTTTGGGGAGGTCACAGCCTCTCCCTGCTCTGCTGACTTGACAAAGGTTGCTCACGAACTGGAAGCCACAGGGATTTCTCAGCTAAGCCCAACAGGAGTTTCCACTTGTGCTGTTGTTAATATTTCATTGTGAAACACCTCCAGGCCTGAACAAAGCACCAGCCTGGTTCTGTGAGGGGCTTCACGTGTCACGAGTGGCCCCATCCCAAAGAGCTGTGCTGACAACACACCGAAGAAAAGCTTCATCAGCCACGTTCCAAAGGGGGAAAGTTGAAACCCAGAGGGAATAAGTGACTTGTTGATGGCTACACAAGTCACTGGCAGTACCAGGGTTTGAAGCTGGTACACCAGTTTCAAGATCCTTGTCTTAACTCCAGCACTATCCTTAGTTAGTGCTGGAGAAATTAAAACCTCAAGAACTGGCTGCAGAAAAACACTCGAATTCTTCCAAGCTGGAGACATAACGCAGAGGAAAGCACTAGAACTGGAGGAAAGGCATACCTATACCATACCCTGGCCCTTCCTGGACTCCCTCTAAGTCCTTGCTGTTTAACATTCCAGGGACTTTGATTTCAGAGTTGATGAGTTCCAATTAATTATCTCTATTTTGTTAGGCTCTGATCTGCCTTATTTCTCCTGCAGAATCCACAGCAGTGTGTTGTGCCACCTATGGACTGCAGAGAAGCAGCATCACCTTTCAGCCCAGGCTGATTTCCAGGGACAGCACTCCCAGGCTGAATCCAGCGTCCTTTTCATCAGCTGGGCTCTGGCTGGACCTCCCCAAACCAGATCCCTGCGCCTGTTACACAGAAAATCCATGTCATTACAAGGCTCTTCCCTTGTAAACCAGAGCTGAGAAGCCCCTGCTAAATGGTCAGCTCAGAGTCAGTCCAAATAAACTGACATTGCTCCAAAGTGAGATCATTGGCAATTTATTCTTGCCTGAGCCCTACCAAAAAGAAAACAGTGTTTCGTGTTGGGCTTTTTTCCTCCTCTCTCCCCGCTCTCATTTCTCATCTCTTTGCTATTTCCATGTGCTTCCCACCACACTGTGATTAATCTTTTCTAAGGCCTAAGGGACTGGAGTACAGAGGTAAGTCAGGCTGTATCAAAGACCCTACACAGAGGCAGCCAGGATCTGCCCCAGCCTTTGTGGAGCTGCAGCATTCCAAGAAACATTTTCCATCCTCAGAACTTAGAGTCAGAACTTTTACAGCTCATTAGTAAATCATTAATGAGATGTTCCCTTTACCTCTCAGCAAGCTTCTCCCTGCCCTCCCCCCAAACCAATCCTAAAACCCTCCCGTGAAAAGGAGCACTTGGTGTTCAAGGCCCTGTTAACGCCCAACTCCTTTTCTTCCAATTCCCAGCACAACATTTTCCGAGAGGTAAATTCAAACCCACCAAAGCTACTCCGGGGAGGTGCAGAGCTGGGGCCGACCTGCTTGGCACAAGCAACGGGATTACCATGCTCTGCTACACATATACCATGACTAAATTCTGGCTTTCTAGGAAAAAAACAAACCAAATTACGAAGAGCTGGAACCCTGGTGAAAGCCTGGGAGATGCTTGACTCCAGCACAGATCCTAAATCTGCACGAGGAAATTGCCAGTCTGGCCATCACTGTCAACCCCGCTGAGGAACAGGGTCAGCTTTTGTGATGTGTGGCAGTAAAAGCTTTTCCCCTGCAGCCATAGAAAAGCACATTTATCATCCCTTTTCATACACTGAATACTTATCAACATCAGCAAAAAGTATTTCTGGCAGCATAAATTGTGCCTATCGGATGCAGATCCTGGAAGCACAAATATAAGGAAGGAACAGGTGTAAAATAGGTCTTGAGCTCCTGCACTGAAAAATAATATAGTCTTTCCCAAAAAAGCAGTTGCAAAAAGGGTTCTGCACAACCCAAGTGCTGCAGGAGCTGGACACGTGATTAAGAACTTAAATGAACTTCCCCCAGGTATTCAACTACAAGTCTCCCACCCTATTTACAAACATTTGGGGTCTCTATCAGATCCAAGTCTCACAACATTACACTTGGCCTTAAGAAACTAAAGAAAAGCTTAGAGAAAAGGCTTGTCTTAAGGCTTCTAGTTCCCTTTACTTTTTATTCAAGTAAAAACATCTCCCATATGTACCTCATGGCATGTTAAAACTCATTCCTATGCCTGCCACAGGCTCAGAGTATCTGCAACCATTTACGGTGTTTTGGTGTGGTCATCCCTGCAAAATTATCAATAATCTCACACTACTTGACTGCATCCCCAAAGCCTGAGCTGCTGACACCTCCTGATTGAAACCAGAATTCCCTGCTGAAGGGGAAAAGGCTGTCCCTGGTTTGAGAGAGAAGTCAGAAAGTATTAGGTTGCTGAAAGATTAGAAAGTAAAAGCAAAGAACTCCAAGTATGTCACATATTTCAGTATCACAGGGAATATGGTGCTTGGCCAAAGCGCTTGAACATATCACTGAAAATAATGGGACCCGTAAGAGCCGAGTCAAAAAGTATCAGTGCCTGGAAGATGATTAGAAATTCTGAGTTCAACTTTGCTTTGTGTTTTAAATGTAAAATCCAAACCAATTATATTCCACATAGATTTGTCTGAGGAATTTTAACAGAGATCTTGTCAACACCAGAATATTTCACTCAGGGCGCTGCTTCCCTTGACAGGACCCCTCTCAAACTCTCCCAGAGATCCTCTCGTGCCTGGGAGTTGGGGGAAAGGTGGTTGGATTTCACCTGGGATGAAGAGTTAATTTTGGCACAGGGCAGGAACTGCAGCTTTGGTTATTCAGAGCAAACAGGCCAACATTCTCACAGCAGAGCAGTGGTCAAATGCCACAGGAATGAGGACTTTTATTACATCCCTTTTAAAATGTGAGGGAGAAAAGAAATCAGTGGGAAGATGGATGTTGCCCTACAACAGCCCAGGAAGGAGGGGTTGCTTAACAGGCAGTTTCTGGGGCTGCCAGAGAAGGATGCGGAGCTGGGACCAGCATTTTAATGACATCACACACCTTTCTCCACAGTCCCTTGCTGCTCTTTTACCCCTTCTGCTCATTTCTCAGTCAAACCTAGGCCAGGGGCAGAAAGTTTGCCCTTTTCTGGAATATTGAGTAATAACAGCTGAGTAACTAATATTCACAGGTACAAAGAGCTGGAATTAAAACCCAGAAATACAAGGCTTTTTGCAGCCTGGTAAAGGGTAAATCCAGCACCCAACACCCACCCTACAGAAAACTTATTTAATTAGATACTCAATCCCACAAACTCCCACATAAATGAACACAGGAGCTGCAAGTCAGCAGAGGGGAAAAACTTTGTGATGCTTTGAGAACATAAAGATGACAGCTGGCAGCCTTTTCTTTTTTAGATGCCTTAGTTATTCACTGGAAAACTGCACAAAAAAGCAAAATACTCCCTTACTTGCCAAAGCACAGAGAAGGAAACCAGACGAGATGGAAATCAGCAATTTTACCCTGACAGTGACATCAAATCTTTCCTAATGGAACCACACACAACATAAAAGTGATCTAATGCCAGGATGGAAGTGCTCTGGCTGATTTCAAATCAAACTAATTCCAATACCAAAGTACAGCTGGCAGAGCCCTTCCTTATGTATGGCACGGATTAAATCCAGGACAAGTATCTGCTGTAAACTTCCTACTTAGTCTTCATATAAGTTTCTTGGGCTTTCCCTGCTTTAATCTTTCTGGTTCTTGATAGGGGGTGGATTGCCTGGTCATGCCCTGTAAAGCTGGACTTAAACCACCACAAGCCTGGGCTAGAAGAGCTGAACAAGGGTGGACTCAGCCCCCAAAGTGCTGGTGGAAACAAAAGCAGGAGCATGACCATTCCTGGTCATGGTGCCCGCTGTGTTCATGTCCCTGCCCCAGGGTCCAGCACACAACCTCACTCCTGTCTCTCTTCCCCTTCTACCACCTCTTTGGGGCACAGAGCAGGCACCTTATTCACTGTTCCCCACTTCCCTCACCCTTACAGGGATAACACCTTCACGCAGACGTGGCATTGAGAGCCGTGGTTTAGCGTTGGACTTGATCTTAGAGGTCTTTTCCAAGCTAAATAATTTTCTGACATGCTGGATGGAGCTCTGAACAACCTGCTCTGGTGGAAGATGTCCCTGTCCCCAAGAGGAGAGTTGAAATCCTCTGATCTCAAAGGTCCCTTCTGACCCAAACCATTCCAGGATTCCGTGACAGACCCAGCTCAGGCACAAACCTCAGTGCCATCCACACCACAAGAAGCTCAGGGAGAAAGGAGACCTGAAAACATCCAGAAAACAGGCAAGTGCCAACGTGTGAGCACAGAAGGAGTAACAAATGGGTTCATTAGGAATAAAGAGTTTTGAATTAGGCCACGGTTGTGCAAACTAAATGAAGCAAAACCAGCTACAATTATTTAACAGCCAAGCAAAACCTGCCCATTAAGAGATATTTGCATTTTGAAAGGGCCCAAAGAGACCTATATTTCTGTTTTATTTCTTCAAACATCTTTTTTTTTTTTTTTTTTTTGAGGGAAAGGGTAATTTAGCTCAAATTTTCCTTAGATTTTTCTGTAGTGAACACGGTTTGTTTTTTATTGGGAAGAGAATCATATTTTTCAGGAAAGTTATTAAAAAAGCAAATGTCGTGGGTTTGCTCAATTAAAATTTTAAATAAGATATGAATTCATTTGCAAAATGTGAAGTGCTAATAACTTTGGCATATTTTAATCAGATGCACTTTAAGGACAATCCTTTTCCTCCATAGAAAGCATTTCCTATGAACAAATTAAATCAGCTCTATTAACAGTTTTAAAACCAGAAATGTGGTTATGAAGATGATTCCAGCCAGAAAAGAGCAGACGTTTGTAGGGGAAAATTAAAGCAATGTAAATCATTTTCCAATAAATATTCCATGCAGAATACTCCATTCTGTGATATACAACAGTGCCTTTTTCCAGAGATATTGCATTCCCTCCCTGTGGATGCTCAAAGGGATTGTTAACAAAACTCCAAGCCTCTACTTTTGAGTCAATCCACTTAGAACAGCAGGCTGAGCTTTCCTAATCTCATTTTAATCTTCCATGAGGGACTAAGTGCCCAAAGTTCTTGGGGGGGGGCTGGAAATTTCAGCTGTAGGATGCAACAACCTGACTCCAAGTTAGTGGACAAAGATGGTCGTTTAGACTCAGTCCTTTAATGGCCTTGGAACGCTCTGGAAAACGCCTTGAATCCCCATCTTCCTCAAAGCAGAATGTCATCCCGCCCACATCAGGCCTCCAACACCAGTTAATGCTCAGCCTTTGGGAGGAGAAGGATCACAAGAGGATGATCTCACCTTACAGCTCCCTGTTAATGGGCAGCAGGGCTGGTTTTCCTCAGTTCGCCGCTACCAAGGCCAATTTGGATTCCCCTTATGCCATGTCACCTCCCCAGACTGAATATCTAATAACTGCCTGAATCTCTAATAACTGCCTGAATCCTACTCTATGCACTCTGTGCAGGAAAAACACGATAATCATTCCCCAGAATTTTTTTCCTGCTCTGCTCCACCTGCACCATCCCACATGTTCCTCACATTTCTGTCTCACTCTGCAACCTGCCAGGGCAACAGGGGGTCAACCAATCTGGGCAGATTCATTATCTTCTCACTGGCTTTCTCCTTCTTAAAACAACAACAACAAACCAAACCAAACCAAAAAAAAAACAAACAGACAAGCAAGACACACACCCACAAAATCAAAACTAATAAGTCCAAGGGCATCCCAAGCTCTTGGGTTTCTCCAGTCCCATCCATTCAGGCCTGGGCCCTGTTCCTGTTCAGCTCATCCAAGCTACTTCACACAATCCATCATCCCACTAGTCCCAGAAGTGCCACAGTGGTGTTCAAGGAGTCAGATGGTTGGGGACAGCCTCAAAAGACTGGTTCAAATAGCCAGTAGTCTCTAAAAATCCACCCCTTAACCTGCAATCTCACTCTCCCCGCTCCGCCCTAACTCACTCCCTCTCTCCCCACCTTGTCCCTGCAATGACATTTTCAGCATTATTGGCATAAATACAGGAAATTCCTGGTGGTTCTTAAAATGAAGAGGTTTGCAGTGATGGTTCAGCCCAGTGTATTTAGCTACAAATAAATACATTTTACAGGGCAGTGATTGACCCAGTACACGTGACACAAGCAACTTCAGAAGTCAGTCAACAGCCCAAGAAACAATTCCAGTAGTCCAGAAACAACTCCAGTAGCCCAGTACCCAAAGCACCCCAGCCCTGCCCCTGCACCCAGCACTGCTCAGTACCTCAGGACCTCTCCCCAGCAGCTTTATTCTTCAGACTTAATGAGACAGATGCAAACAGCAGGCACTTATTCTCTAATTAACCAATTTGGCTGCCACTTTATGATCATTAACCCAATGTTGCTGGGTCAAGATTACACACACAGTGTTCCTTTCTTCCCTGCACTCTCTCCCTTTCAATCCTGGTGGATTCCAGGCTTTGAAATCAGCCACTTCCCTCCGTTCCCTGAGTACAAACCATCTTTGCTCACTCACTCGCAGCACCTTGCGAGATGCATTCTTGAGATCTAAAAATAAGCTTGTTAGATTATTTGACAGTCAGAAATTAAACCAAATTGGAAGTAGTAATTATTTTCTTGATTATTTAATATGGGCCAGACTTTTATCAAAATATTTTGACATGAGAAGATTTGTGAAAATAAATAGGCAATCAGCGAGTCATTGCTAACGGAAAGGAATTTTTTTTTTCCAGGGAAAGAAGTATATATTACCTGTCAGTGCCATGTGAGAGTCTCATGCTTTAAGGGATGATGTGTTAACAGCACTTTATCTAGGAGACAGCCTAACAGACAGATCAACAGCATCAGATGACAGATTCATGCGGTGCCACACTGAACATGGCAGAAACACTGCACCGCTCCAAGATTAGTGAGCTTGTAAGTATTTAGGAGTTCCTGGGGGGCAGAGACTGGAGTCTGAGGCAGGTCTCAGCTCAGCTTTATGAGAACCCTAATCACTCGTCTAAAAACACTGGAAAAGATCACCATCATCCATCCTCCTGCTTTCTCCTCCCGCAAACTCTGTACAACCTCCACAGGGGAGCCAGAGGGCACTTGTTGGTGTCAGATGTGAAGGAGGGAGTTTGGCTGCATCATGCCATCCACTAGGTCAGTAATTTAAACTAGCCAAGTTTGGGCCACCTCATGGCCTTCCTCCTTCTAGATGGGACATCTCCTAAGCCAGATCTCTGTCACAGCTGGTTGTGCTCATTCTGACTTGCCATTCATACTCTGAGTGCCAGTGTTAGTGGAGCTTTTCTTGTTTCATGTCCAGGCAAACCTGTCTTTCCAGATCTTGTTGTGGAAAGTCTTGGTGTCTGCAACAGATCAGCTGTTCAGCGTTAACCAGGAATACACAGAGCCAGTTTGTTACAGCACAAACAGCTGCGAGAATGATTTCCTTCTTTCTTAAAAAGAAGGGGAATAACATGTGCAATGGATTTTATCTGTGCTAGGGATAGTATTAATATCATTTTCCTATGCTTGTCTCTTTTTTGGAACTGGTTTACATAACATTTCCTAGAAATCCTCTCCATGTGCACACCAGTGACTGCACCAGCTCCACCAGCAAGACATTTGGGGAGACTGAGCAGCAGTGGGAGGAGGGACCCATCCCCAAGCATTTGTTGACACCAACAAACACCAAGATGGGCCTTGGCTGAGCCAGGTGAATTGTTCCAAAACAGCAGGACAACTCCCATTGGACTCGCACAGAATAGGTCTGGAAAGCGCAGAAAACACACACCTCAATTTGGAAAGGCCTCGTTTAGCATCTGGTGTGGTGTGTCAGATTCCATTTGAGATACTGGGCTCCAGAGACCAGTGGGAGAAAACAACACACTCCAGAGTACATGTGTAACATGAGGAGTTAATCCCACACAGGCATTCATCTTTTCAAAGCAGAGATTTCTGACAGTTTTGGAAAGCATGCTTACAATTTCCATAATGTTTGAAAACATACAGACACTTTCTCTCAGTGTCACAGCGTCTTGAACTTCTGAGACCCTTTTCGTGACACCATAAACTTCTCCTTGGAAGCACAGTATGATGTCAGAGGATGTAACAGTACAAGAGGTGAAGAGGAAAGCTGTGGGAGCATTCAAATAACTTTTTCTGGCCTAAAAAAGAAATAAAATAAAAACTGGAGTTTGATCCAAGAACATTTTGTTCATTTGCTATACAGGGGTGCCTTTTGTATGAGCACAGACTGTTTTGTGGACTCTGGTCCTCTGTAGTCACCATGAAACGGAAAATATACAATGAAACTAGTGATGTGTTATCATCTAAGATTTCTATGAATGCTATTTCTGTCTTATGTTCACAGTGACTGCTGGTCAAACGTTCATCCACTACAACTTGGTAAAAAACAGGCTTTAAAAGAATTATCCCAGATATTTATAGCTTATTTTCTTTTCTCTCTTTTATCTCGTCTGCACAGTTGGCAAGATAACGCTCATTAGTGTTCAGGTTTCAGTGAATCATCTGAAATAGCTTTTTTTTTTTAAAGCTGTTTGTTTCTCACACATTCATCAGGGTTAAAAATATCCTTGTTTTTAATAAATACATACACTTTGATGCCATCCAGGTGAGCTAAACAAGTCCTGCGTAGGCACAGCTGAGCTGCTGGATCTGATACCTTCAGACTTGTGCCACAGTTCCAACAGATTTAATGAACAAGTCAAATTTGATGCAAACTTTCACAAGTTTCACGGGCTCTAATCAGCAAAATAAAAGTGTGCTAATTACTGGAGTGTTAAGCTGATATTTATCTCTAATCCCGCAGATGAAAGAACTGCGTTTCAGGAGGACAGTCTTTATTTTTTAATACCATGTGCAAAAATAGACATTATAGCAACTGATTGAAGGTGAACATTGAGATGTTAATGAACACTGGGCTGTTCACACCTTCAGCCCCGTGAAACCCTTCTCTCCTGCATGACCACAGTGGCTGTCACGGGGATCAGGCCCAGGGTTAGCAATATTCACATATTCCTCTCCCCCTTCCTCAAGCACCCGACTTTCCTTCACCATTTATCTATTCCACACTCCCCAGCCTCTGTTCTCTCATTCCATCACAGCCTTTGCTGCTGGAAATCAGCATTTTAGCAAGTAAAAGCTCATAAATAGTGTGGACCTGCACCTCTGGAAAAGGGCAGTGGCACCAGGATAAAAATTCGCACCCATCACTGGGAGAAGCCTCCAATAAGTTAAATTGGAGGAATAAATTGTGTAGGGTTGTGATCAGCTTCAGCCCTGCCCTGATGAGGCTGAAGCTGTGTTTGTACTTCTGCAGGACAGAGCCCATGACCCATTGCCCGGATCTTCCTCTCATTTCAAGCACTGCAAACCCCTAAAATTAAAAATATATTTTTAAATATGGGCAAAACATTCATCTCAATCCATGTGTCAGGGAGATCAGCTGTCTCAGGATTCCGGAAAAACATCGTTTACCTACCGCTTCAGTCAATTCATTCACCTCCAAGCACAAGATGCCATTACTAACAGTATTGAACAACCTTAAAAGGAGGTGATGTTATCATTTTTCCTCAGTTTAACCTTGCAAGTTTCAAGAACTCACTACAAAGCCCCATAAGGAGTGAAAACATTTTGGACACTTCATCCTGGAGTTTTAGAAAAAAAAAGGAAAGTTTGAGCGCAACTGTTCAGCAAAACCAACCACCTCCCATTGTATCATTACATTGATATTCACACCTACACAGCCACACAAACACTTGTGATTAAAAAAAAAAAAAAATTAAGTATAAATGAAACAAAAGCAAACATCTCAGGAGGAACGTGTGGGTTTTAGAACATGCCTCCATATGCCGAAGGAAGAAAAGGAGAGAACAGATGGCCTTCTTGCTTTGTCTTCAGACTGCTTTCATGGTTATACTACTTCATGCTTTGGGTTAATATTTTAATCCAAACTCAGTGATTAACAATAAAGAGACAGAAGGAGGGTTGTATTTCACTCCATAATTAGGCAGACACAATGAGGTGAGTTCTCAGCACGGTGCAGAGGAAAATAAAGCGGCTGCAGCTCCATTAGTGATATTTCCAATGCACAGGGGAATAACTTTTATACCAGCACAGGCAGCAGAGATGAGAATTTAAAAAACCCTCAGACACAAAACCAGAGTTTGATGTTATTTATGAAACAAACTGCCTTCTTTCAGGGAAAGACTTAACTCTTCCTTAATTTTAAGCACAAGCTTACGTGCCTGATCACTTGAGAATGAAGAAATGGACAACATCCTATTATTTCAGTGCTGGAAATAATGATGGTCTTCCTCTCTTTAAGCAGTTTGGGTAAAAAGTTGCCACAGAATAGGTTTTAATCAGACTTCAGCATCCTTTCATGAAAGCTTTGTGCAGCTGAAGCCTCACAGGATGAGCAGCACTGACTCCATCTACACCCACAGTGAGTCTGGGCACATGGAGCAGAAGGCACCTCTCATGTCACCTGATAGACTTGTAGGCAATCACATGGAAAACAAACAGCACAGAGCTCTAGCAAAGACACCAGGATCTTCAAAGAAGGCACAGTCCACTCAGCTGACCTGCTGAGATTCCCAGGCCATGAACAGAACAGTCTGGATACCAACACCTTGAGAGCATTTTGCTTCTCTGGGTTTGCTTGTGACTGAGGTGCTACCACATGAATGGGTCAAAAAGAACTGGTTCCTGGCAAAACACTTGAAACTAAGTAACATATCCAGAACAACAAAACACCCTGAACGAACAAAAACCAAACAAACAAATGGGGGGGGGGGGGGAACCAACGCATTTCCCACAGTGATGAAGACAATTTGTAGTTTCAGACCTGAAGGTAAAGCACACCTGCTCGTATGGCCTCCTTCTGAGGTGTAACCAGATTATAGAAAAACAACCTGTAAAAGGGTCTACAAGACTCCAGTCCCACCAGAGTCTGCACACTGTGCTTTGGTAAGCCAGGCATGCATCTCATCTGCTTTCCATGACATTTTTGCCCTTTAACAGCTTGTGTTTTTTTGAATGGCAGGAGCATGATGGCAAATTAATTACTGCTAGGACCAAAAAAACCCACAAAAACCAAAAACAAACAAACAAAAAAAAACTGCAAAGGAGGTGCCAAAATCAACATGAGATCTGTTGTGTGCAGTACAAGTAGCAGGAGCCTCCAGTCTGAGCAGAGCATATTTCAGGCACAGGACAAGATCTGATTCAACTCTTCCACCAAACTCTGCTCTACTTACAGCAGAGCACAGGGAAGTACAACTTCTTCTATCCTCCTTCCCTCCTGGAAGCTCAGGAATTGCCATGGTGACTGATGAGTGGCCCAACAACTCTAATAAGCTGCTGTCAGCAGTAGCTGGTACTCGCTACTACAAAGGCAAAATAAAACAGCTCTGCCCAGAAAGTTCCAGAACAGCCAGTCCAGAGGGAAAGTTCCCTCCTAATCCCCTTGCCATTTGATATTGGCTTATGGCTTCAGTAGCAGCAGGATCAGACCCTACAGGAGAAAAGATTTGAGCACAAACACAGCATTAAGCGTGGGCTTGTAGGCACAGGCTCAGATCAGACAGATTTCCATGGACAGGGAGTTTCCCTGTACAGAGCCACGGGCTCCAGTCATGAGGGCTTGGTCTTTCCCTGAGAGAAAAAGGGCTTTTTTGTGAGTAACACCAGCTCCTGGCACACCAGGACAACACAAATGCAAAGGCAGCCTTTGGTCTGACTTGGGGACACACATCTGCTCTGGAGAGATCCACAGACTCCCTGGGAGCTGCCCCAGTCCAGACCCTGGCTGGATGTCCCTGCAAATACAGTCCTTGCAGGAGCAAGTAACCCACATCAAGAAGATAATTAGAACCTGGCACAGTCTCAGGGCAGAATTTGGTGTGGCCATCACTGGCTTTAGCCAGATTGCAAGGGGTCAGTCTGTACTCCCAAGAGGGGCAAGTTTCCCAAAGGATTCAACACCTTTTACCTACAGGACATCTGGTCCCTCCTGGAAACGCCTCTACACATCACAGAACAATGGACAGCACCAGTCCCAGCAGATACAAGAGGTACCAGAGTTTCTTACAAGACTCTTCTGGACCAAGGCTCCTTTTCCAGTGGTGATGGAGGGCTCTCTAAGTCAAATAAAGCAGCATATGGAAAACCCCCAGCACTGCATGTTCTCATAATTTTTGGAACACTGTAAATATTTGAGTCAGTAGATCTTAATCCATAAACACAGCTGGACTCAAGAAACAATGATGGTAACTTATTATAATTTAAACAATTGTGTAACAAAACAAACCCACGATAATCACTTTGGTTTTCTAAGGACAATAGGCCCAACCTTTTCAAAAAGTTAACATGATGGTACATATGTAATTACATAAAAAATAAACTTCCATATGCTAAGATAAATTATTCTCAGCTTCTCAAAAGCACTGCAGAGAAATGACAGTGGAAGAGAAAAGCTGTGTGGTGCAAAGCCAGCATTTCATACAATGTACAGAGCTGGAATGGGAGCTGCCAGCCAAAGGACATCCCTCTTCCCTTCTATCCTCTTCCAGAACATATTAGTTCAATTGCTTTATGATCAGGAACATCATTCCCCCCAGTTCCCCCCCAGTGTAAGCCCTTGTGCACACAGTTTACACACAAAGAACTAGTGGCTGATCTCTACTGTGATTTAGGAGGAACATTTATCCTGAGTGCATAAGAACAGACCTGGGCGGTCACCTCACGTTTTCAATAAGTTAAATGGGGTTTAAGCTCTTCCCTCAAAGTTCAAATAAGTTCACTTCCCTGCTATTTCCAGCCTTTCTTTGCATTCTCACAAGTGTTCACGTTCAGCAATATAACCTAGACACAGAAGTAAACACAATATGGTTCAAATCCATTTCAGGATTGTTCCAGGCAGGGTGCTGTTCTCTAGTTTTTACTAGACATGTAAAGTGGGTTCATCTACCACCAAAACACGTAGTCAGGACAAAAATTATGCAAAAACCAAATAGGATTTAAATGCACACTCCTTTTATAAGCAGAATCCTCATTATAGCTATAAACTCTTTATTGCTTTCCTCTATCAACACACCAAAAAAAAAAATTCCAACTTTCCCATTTTATGCCCAATAAGAGATAAGATTCCTATCCAGACCTTTAGAATCCAGAGTTCAAGTGAAAACTGCAAATAAGGAAGCTAAAATTCTTTCTTTAAGCATGACAGACACATAAATTGTTATTCTATAGCAGCAATAGTTATATTACCAGAGTTTGACCTCCTCATGCATTGCCCTCAAACTGGCTAGGCCTGTACACCAGCTATAAATACATATAAACACACACACAACTGAGCCCCAACTTCCAGCTGCTCTTGAGGAAATCATCAGTGCCACATAAAATGAGAAAGCTACACCAGGAAAATTCCTAGGTCTGAACTTTCTGGTTCAAAAAGGAGCACATGAGCAATACACTATTTTCCAGCTCCCTCTCTTGCAACGAGACAGATGAGCCATATTAACTATAAAAAAAAAAAAAAAAGTCACGTATGGAAAATGTCAGCTCCACAGTACAAGTCTGGCAGAGTTATAATCAACTAAAATCAGGTTTTTCTAATAGGAACTGACAGGGAAATTCTAGCTACTTGTGCTGCTTATAAACCTTAAAGTTATCTGGCAAAGGGATGAAGACATAAAGCTGAGCCCCAGTTCTGGACTAGAATTTCCCCAAGTTTTCAGGGAACTTGGATAAAGGAGGTCAGTTTGGCCCAGGTAGAAGTGTCAATCTTACAGCAATAAATAATTAAAGTATCTAAGAATGGTTAAAGGTTCAAAGAAATGTGATTCAGAATAAACCCTTTTTTGCAGTAAAGAAAAACCACAAGAGGATGGTAATTTCGGTGCCTGACACTGACCCTTATGTCAGCACTTCACACTACAAATATTGCCTCTGCTCCATATGAAGATGGAAGAGAATTCTTTTTTAAAGAAGGGGAATAATAAATCTAGAACAAGGACCACATTAATCCAGAACCTACTTGGCAGGCTTACCAAACAAGCATTAAGACCCGTCTCTGCACATTCCTAAATGGAAGATCATTCATTGGGTTGCAAGTCATGTCACCTTTCAAGTGATGGAACGTTTTTCCTCTTGTGGCTTTGCCATCCTGTTTGCAAGGTTGCCAGGCAGGTAAACAGAATTCCATTTAATCTGTCTGCAGCTCAGAAAAAGAGAAACCAAAACCAACCTACATCTTTGTCCATTCAGGCCACTGATTTCAAAGATTTCACAGCCACCAAAAGCCAAATTTAGGAACTTTGATACTTAAAGAACAGGTTATGTATTCTGTGTATTATGTATTATGTATTCTCCACACTTCAAATAGTGTTTTCCTATTCCATGGTTTCTTCAGTAAGGGACTCAAGGGGAAGACAGGGAAGGGGGACATTGTTCTACCTAAATTTATTGTCTCTCAGGCTTTGCCCACTTGCATATCAGGACTGAGTAGAGGACAATAATTTCTGCTCCACTAAACCCTCCAGCATTTTGAAGTTCAGCTTCATTCCACATCACTGGTGCAGTATCAGGAGAGCACTTTTACAAGACATTTAAGGAGAAGCAAGAGAGTGACTGAGGTGGTTGAGAACAAAGACTTCATCTGCTTTCATCACAAAAGCAATTGCACCTTATCCATCTTCCCAAGCCAACAACTCTGCCATGGAGCTGCCCCAAACCTGAGCAAACTTCCTGATGAGTATTCCAGGAAAACTTACTACTCCAATTTGCTTAATGCTTTCCACAAATGGGAGCCTTCAAGCAGTAAATGAACTCTTAATCAAACCATTCTTGGCCATTTCCATTTGAGGGACACGAGTGGTTTTCCTGGTAGCTGAGTTCGCAAATGAAAGGTGGGACCTGTCCAGAGCTCCAGCACTGCCACCATCAACAAGAAGTCAGGAGCAGCAACATTTTCTCATCATTTTCCTCACAGCAGATCCGTGGTGAGGACTCAAGGGACGAGAAAGGAAATTGCTTGAACTTCAAGTGGGAATGTCACAAGTGCTCACCCCACACCCACTGGGGTCAGAGGCAGGAGAGTGGGCCAAGACTTGCAAAAAAAACCCACTTTGCCTTATATGTATCAATGTCAGGA
This sequence comes from Lophotriccus pileatus, assembly GCA_035583135.1. NCBI lineage: Eukaryota > Metazoa > Chordata > Aves > Passeriformes > Tyrannidae > Lophotriccus > Lophotriccus pileatus. The sequence continues at coordinate 8,112,904 of JAWWES010000038.1, forward strand.
GTTGGGAGACTGGGGAGTGATCAAGGGGATGTCTCCTCACCAGGCAACTGAGGCTGTGCTAGAAACCCCCTCTGTCCTGCCCAGAGGGTGGTGATGGGCTGCAGACCCTCCTTCAGCCTCTGACCACGCTGGCACACAGCTCTGATGTCCTGAGGTCCCAGGCAGAGCCGTGCACCACCTTAAACCCCTTCATTTGCCACTTTGGGAGGGGAAAACCTCTTTCCAAAACGATCTTGCCCAGTGCCAGGATGTGCACACCCACCCGTGTGGCTCCTGGCTGTCACAGGACACCAAGGCAACTGACACCCA
>JAWWES010000038.1:8137529-8158590 GCA_035583135.1 Lophotriccus pileatus
CCCCCCCCCCCCCCCCCCCCCCCCCCCCCCCCAAGCGCCACAGAGCCAGGAGCTCCAGTTTCTCTGCCTGTGCCCTAAACCCCGTTGACAGTCTCTCAGAATAAAGGAAAGCCATTTGCTGGATCTCCCTTATCTTACTGTACATCAGTTTGCTGAAACATTCATGGGATCACTATGCATTTCATTTACCCTTAAGGCCAACCCCTCTGCTTATTAAATCAAGAAGATGAATGAGAGATTTGCTTTCTTGCTAGCAGCCCAGGGGATTCATTAGTCAAGTAAATGATTGCACTTGCCTCAAGTTATGCTACTGCAATGTTTGTAATGTGTCTTCTGATCTCAGCTCCCCATGCACTTTTTGGAAACAAGGTTGGCTTTCAGACAGGTCACATTTAATTCCACTCACTCGGCTTCAGCAAATGGGAAAAAAAAAAAAAACACACCAAACCTCAAATTCACTGTCCTATTCCCTTCCTTCACTCAGCCCCTGAACAGTGCTCAGAACAGACACGAGAGGGGAATCAGGAGCTACATGGAAACCACCAATATTTGTCCCATTTCTGTCGGTATCAGGCACAATGACCATTTCAGTGCGGATTTGGGGACACGGTGACACGTGCAGTGCCAGAGCTGAGCGGGGCAGGAGGGAACCGTTCCCTCCCCATCAGGTTGGATCATTAATTAAGCACAGGGGTAGCTGTTAAGCAGCTCCCTTTTGCCTTGTGCAAAGGAGCTGGCTCCAGGTAAGTGCAGCTAGAGGACAGCAACATTCCTGCGTGCAATTGGAGGGGAATGGGAAGAAAATGGCCCTTCAGGAAAAGGTTAAAAATTCTCATCCCAATTAAAGTGCACCGCAGAGCAGATGGAAAGGAGGCTGAGCACAAATGAACTCCAGGGAATATTCATCCCCAATTCTGCAGGGCCGTTCCATGAAAAGCAGAATGTGGATGAACAGGACCCCCCAGCACAGCCGGGTGAGCACTTGAGCAGCACGGAAGAGATTCTCTCTGGTGGGCTACAGGAAGGGAATCCAACGGCAGGTAGCACACCTTGCATGTGGCTTACAAGTTGTGTTGTCACCTCTGTGGGCTCGGTATGACCCAGCCTGCCACCTTTAACACTGGGAAAGCATTAGAGCAAAACCAGTTTCTGCCTAACAGACCTGGAATGAAGCACATTCCATCTCTCAGGAATGACAACAGCAAGAACCATGGTACATGTCACCCAGTATAACTCCCAGAGATGCCCAGCTGGTGCACACTGTGCTACAAAGCTACACTGTGAGTCTGAAACAGTTCTGCCCAGTTCTCAAAGTTTCCCAGCCAATCTGTGACTGCAGAGAAGTGACAGATTTGGGTGCTGCTCTTTTCCCAGCACTGCACCTGAGCAAAGCAGCTCAGCAGGCAGGCCCTCGGAATGCTCCCTCCCTTGGAAGGATCACAGCTCTGGTGGGACAGGAGTGCACTGAACACCTCAGGCACAAACGTGCAGAGGGGAGGGACTAATCTGACGGCAACAGCCGTGAAAAGGGAATTAAGACATCTGAGCCAACTCTATTGTCCTCCCCTCCCTGCCATCACCCATGAACCAGGGGTTTATTTAGCTCACAGCTTTGCCACGACTTTCTCACCTGACCTTCATTAGTCATTTATACCTTGTCTATAAACAGCATAACATGACAATTCTGCTGGATCTGCAGAGAGGAGGTTTGGGCAGGACTGATTTCACACAGAGAACCAGTCCAGGGATCACACAACGCAAGGCACAGATTGGGCTGCATTTGCTTGGAGCAGCATCAGGACACACCCCACGAGGAGGTGCCACTCCAGGGAAGGGCTGAAGGCAAATCCGATAATGTTGCATATATAAATGCTCCTATTTATCAAGCAGCATAATTAGGACAGAGTTATCCTGTTACACAGCAGAGGATTTTGTGGTGGCCACAGAGACCTGCAAACTCCTTTCAAAAGAACTCATAAATCACAGACTGTTTTGGGTTGGAAGGGACCTTAAATCTCACCTCATTCCAGCCCCCTGCTGTGGGGTTGCTCCAAGCCCCGTCCAACTTGGACTTTGACACTTCCAGGGATGGAGCAACCACAACTCTTATAGACAACCTGTGTCAGGGCTTCACCACCCTCAAGGCAAGAATTTCTTCCCAGTATCCCATCTAATCCTGCCCTCTCTCTGTGAAGCCATTCCCCCTTGTCCTATCACTCCATGCCCTTGTCTAAAGCCTCTCTCCAGCTCCTTCGAAGACCTTTTAAGCACTGCACTGCTATTCTCCTTATTCTCTTTGTCGAAATAGCCACTAACAGTTCCAGCAATCCTCCCAGGAAGGGCTCTTAGTCCTACATGACAAAAGGCAAAAGGCAGGAATCCCCCAGCCCGTGTAGGGTTGGGGTGTAACAATATTCTTTGTCCTGAACCGATGGGAGTCAGTTACACTGCCACAAACCAGGAATTAGCCCTCAAATCTCCTTCCCGCTCCAGCCGTGGGTATCGCTGACATCTCCCAGGCTGATCCTGAACGCAGCAAGAGCTGCAGCCGGGGCTGCTGAAGCATTTTGGCTGCGAGCTGCGACCCCAGGGCTGCTCCGGCTCGGCACAGAACCCTGGCATTTTCGGGTTTACACGCAACATTTACACACATGTGATGCTTTTTCGTGGGCTTTGAGCTCAGTTAATGCCCACCGACCACCTCGGGGAGCGCACACACTCCCCAACCCCCCGGCAAAGCCCAGTCTGGAGGAGGGAAGGGGGATGTTGAGTACACGTTCGGTGGGTCACAGGCGCAGATTTGCAGCGTTTGTTTGAGGAATTACACATCCGATGTCTTCAGCCTCCCCCTGCCCAGAGAGGATCCCCCGGGCACCCTTATTCACCGCACCGACACCCCGGGCAGGGGCTGCGGGGCTGCCCCCCAGGTCGCAGCCTCGGGGGGCGAGAGGCGGTGCGAGCTGATGCTCTCAGCTCTTTCCACGGCTTCCTCCTGCGCTTTTCCCAAGCCAAGCACACAAAATTTAAGGAGCTGCCGCCATCTAGTGGGTTTGACCGTCCCCAGCCCGGCCAAGAACCCCACGGGCGTCCTGCGCTACTCCGCTCCAGGCTTGTCCTCAACAACCTTCTTTTTCAGCGGGGAAGGACAGACTAAGCACAGGGCTCGACCCCGCTGGGTCCTTTATCCCCTCCAGCCGCACGGGTGAAACCCAGCACAGCCCCACGCCCACCCTTAAACCCTCACTGGGCACAGAGGGGCTGGGCCGGCATCGCCCCAATCCTGCTCCTTAAAGGGGCAAACCCCCTGCTTTCCTTTCTGAGATGTAGGGGCTTGTGGGGTCAAGGGCAGGTTTTGAGGCTAGAAGTGAGAAAACGATAAGGAAGAGACTTTCTGCAGGGGGTGAGGAGGGTGGTGGTTGCTCTTCTTTTAGGATTAAGTACTGTTTGTGTTCAAGGGCTGGTGGCTTGAGGAGAAGGTGTAAGAGGACAGGCATATCTTAAAAAAAAAAAGGTTAAGTGAGATAATTTTGTTACTTTTAATATGTGTGACAACACAGGATCCCTTCTAGTACCTGAAGGAAGTCTCCAAGAATGATGGAGAGACTGTTTACAAGGGCCTGGAGGGACAGGAAAAGGGGGAATGGCTTCATACTGCCAGAGAGCAGGGTCAGATTAAAGATTGAGAAGAAATGCTTCCCTGTGAGGGTGGGGAGGCCCTGGCACAGGTTGTTCAGAGAAGCTGTGGCTGCCCCTGGATCTCTGGAAGTGTCCAAGGCCAGCTTGTCCAAGGCTTGGAGCAACCTGGGCTAGTGGAAGGTGTCCCTGCCCATGGCAGGGGAGTGGAATGAGATGAATTTTAAGGTCCCTTCCAACCCAAGCCGTTCTGGGATTCTATGACCCCCAAGACTGACCGATGCCACCAGAAGAGCCCAAACTCTGGCTGACTCCAGCTGTCTGTCAGGTAAAAGGAAGAGCCAAGTCTACACTTGGAAACATAAAAGAAAGGCAGATGTCATGAGAAAATGAATGCAATTATGAGACTGTGCTTGGTAGTAGGGTTTTGGAGAGAGCTGTGTGGGCACAGTAAAGAGGATGTCAAAGATTGTTGATAAATGTGCACGAATTATACAGTGTAAATATGTTACTTCTGCTACTACAGCACGTGGTGTCTCAGACAACAGCCTGTGTCTGCAGTTCTCTCCTGAGCTCCTCTGTGTGCCTTTCCACGAAACCTGCACAGCAAGAGCTTGTTCCAAGGGCTTTGGAGATTTTGTTTCTTATCCTGAGAACAAGGAAGGGATTCGTTCCAGGTACAGAGCATTAGCTGCAAGTCACAAAATTCAGTAACTGGTTTTGCTGGGAATCAAAGTATTTCCAACAGGGTTAATTTCAGTCACTTTAGAGTGTCTTCTGAAGAGAGACATAAAGGGAACTACAAGGATTTGCACTGAAGTCTCTTCTGCAGCTAGTGGAAAATTCCAGGGTATCTTCAGTTCTGTTCAGTTTAGTGTCTCCCAATCGAAGCCTTGAAGGGGCCAGACACCACCTGGGCCAGAGTGCCCAGTCAGGCACCCACAGCTCCTGCTGGGACACAGGTGCTGCACATTCAGGGGATTATCTAACTAGGGAACACCTGGAAATCGTGAGGTTGCCCTGCCATGGTCTGACATGGGCTCACCTGTCTCTCCTGGTGGTTTCCCTGCTGACACAACTGCAATGTTGCAAGACAAGGGAGTTCTTTTCCTTGGTGGGATCTGTGTGCTGGAGCTTCAGGAGCAGTGCCAGCGGGTCTATTGTCTTGAGAGGCCCTGGTTTAGCTCAGTTTTGTTGTGGTGGTCTGACAAGCCAAAGGGGCACCTTGATGCCAGCCCACTGCAGTCACTGAAATTAGGAGCTGAAGGGCTGTTGTCGCTCCAGGTGGTCCCACTGCTGCATTGGCACAGGTGGTATCCTGGGGCTGAAGCTGATTTTGGGGGATAAACCCCAAATGCTCTCAGTCTTTTGCCTGAGGTTTCATCTTACCTCACTCATGCTGCTGAAGGGTGAGTGGTAACAGACACTACCTGTGCAGACAGCAAAGAACAATTTTGTGATCACTGTCAGAGTCTGAGAACAGCTCTGAACACTTCAAAAAGGAAAAGCAACCCAGAGCTGATGTAACAGTGCACAATGGCCGCAGCTGGACACTCCTCCCTGACTCAGGGTGCCCTGTGAGCCTGAGGTGAGTTGCAACCACATCACACACCCCTTTATTCCAGCTGGTCTCAGAGCCTTGCAGCAGGTTGGAAGAGACACTTGAAGATCACTTTGTTCCAATCCCTGTGCCAGGGGCAAGGATGGTACCTGTGGGTTAATGTGAGTCTCCAGCAAGGAGGGGGATGTTCAAATCACCATCTGGTCTGGGGATTTGATTTTTGGAGCCTGATGCCAGCTTGGACCTTCCCATTGCCCTTGGGGTTCCCCCTCTGGGATCTGCTGTGCCTTTGGTTGTTGATTTGTGCGGTCAAGAAGGTTGATTGCACCACTAATTAAGATGATGCCAGCTTGGATTAAACGACTTTACAACCTCTTACAATCATCGTCTTCACTGTAACAGCATTTGCTGATGGGAAACCTTTGCCCTGGAAGGAGTGGGGAGTCCTGATCCTGCTGAGGAGGGTTGATGGCAGTTTGTGCAATGTCCCCCCTCTGAGACGCCTCACATCTGCACACAGGCAGAGCAGGAGGCTCAGGAAGCACTTGAAGGCTGCAGAAAGACATGAGAATTCCAAAGGTGGTGCAAGGTTGCACATCCCTTGGGACCCAAAATATTTGTACTAAAATTGTCTTCTGTTGTCTTGAAGGCAAATCTGTGGTTGCTGCTTTTTTCCCTGCTCCCACCAAGATGTGGCTCTTACAGGTGCAAACATCCTTCTGACATTTTGCTCTTGAGGACAAATGTACCATCCCTGGATCTGAACAAAAGCAATTTCTGTTACTCCAGTGGGCTGGGAAGGTGACAGAAGGGGAACTGAACTAATCTGAGATGCCTGATCTGAGTTTCAGGCAGGTCAGGCTTAACAGGACCAGAAAACATGTGGTTTGTAATGTTCAGAGGAATTGAATCATAATGTATTTGGAGTGATATTGCATCTTACATAATGGCTATGCATGATTTTTAAATGAATGTCTGGGTACCAATATTTGGGGAGATGCTGGATGCAACATCTAAGGGGTTTTGTAATTTCTGGCTCCAGTGTGCTGCAGCAAGAAAACAAAAGGAGTATATGATGGCAAAAATACCATCTCCTTCTTAGCTTTTTGATCCCTTTCTCTTGCAGTTGTCGTTTTCAATAGGATTTCAAATCTCTTTGAAGCTCACAAGAGTGTGTAACAACCGACCTTATTTTGGAATTAAATCCATGTTTACAGCTGCTGTCACAGAAAGAATAGCCCTGGTTCCCTCCCCAGTGATACACTGACCTTTAAACTGAGCCTTGGGCTTGCTGTGGAGTGTCTGAGAGCAGTGTCTCTGCAGTAGCCGTGTCACTGAAAACATCCAGTGCACGTGCACCCTGTGTCACTGACCCTGCCAGAGCTGCAAACCAAACCCTGCTGCCTGCAGGCCTTGCTGAGAGCTGAGTTACTGCGGAGCTCTGTGGAATTTCCATCAAAGGGCAGTGTTGGGGACTTCCAGAGCTCTTGTCACAGACCACAAAAAGCTGTACTGAAACTGCACCAGTGTGTGTTTAGATGCCCATCACAAGTGATGGACTCAGCTAAAAAAAACCAAAGATGAAATAAAGAAAATGAAAAGTGTTTTACTTTGGGTGTTGTTTTTGCTCTGATGTCAGATTTAAAAACTGGCAGGTTCCCATCATGTCAGCAATATTATTCAGCACTAGGAGAAGGATTTGTTCATGTCTATTATTGGTTAGTCCAGAGGAAATGCTCTGAGCAGCAGAGACCCTCCTCTAAATACAGCATGAGTGCCCATGATGCCTGGGGTGCTCATGGTTGGATTCTTCTGTTATTACCATGGGATTTGGTTTTACTGAATTTGTTTAATTTTATTAATTTTATTTATTTCATTTTATTATATTTATTTCAGTTTAAATCTATTAAAAATCAAGATCTCAGTCTGGGATCACCAGGGCAGGGCCGTTTTTCCCCAGGTAGAAAATCCATGGCTGAGAACTGTGCAGAGGGAGAGGTGAGGGTGCCAGCACAACACCAGGACTGTGTAGATGTGCAGGTGGGGCAGAGAAAACTGAAGATATATGTTTGCTGGCTGGATGAACAGAGGAATCCTGGCATCCCTTATTTTCCCAGCTCAGCAGCACCCACAAACAGAGAGATAAAACGTGCACTCCAGCCTTTGTGGGGGTGGGTTCGAGTGCTGCACTGCACAACTCAAACTCCTTCTTCATCCAGCTTTTCTCTTTTCCATCCCTAAAGTTCCTACACAGGTACTTCCACGTTACTCCCGGGTGCTGCTGGAGTTCCTTTCCCACTGGCAGACGCTACTCCTCCGTGCCCGGGAGGTGGCGACCTTTCAATTCACATCGCTCTGTCTTTCCTCTCGCTTTCCCAAAGCAAAGGATTTGCGGGAAGCGAAGGACTGGAGAGCCCTGTTTGCTCATGGGGTGAAAGCTTTGGCTGAGGGAGAACTGCCCCTGGTTTATCCTGCCACGGCTCACCTTGTGTTTGTCACCCTGCAGAGCAAAGCCCCGGGACACACCAGGCACAGAGAAACCAAAGCTGCTTGAATATACGGATTTTTTTTTTTCCCCACAGAATTTTGCATAAAGGGCTGGGTCAAATCCATTCCTGGAGGAGAGGGGAGAGGAGAGGAGGTTATTGCAGCTATAGGGTTTCATGTGAAGAAAGGTAAGGCCAGCTCCCAAGCGTGGCTGGAAGGGGGATTTTGTCTCTTCCATAATCTTGTGAGAAAGAAGCAAAAGCAGCAGCAGAAGGTAATAACCTGCAAACCCTCTGCTACCCCCACAGTGAGTCCAGTCCTGAATAAACTCACCTCTGAGCTTATCAGGAAGGGCTAGGCTGCAAATTTGAAATTTTAGTTACAAAGGGAGTAAAGACGTTCCAAAAGTGTGTTTGTCATTTTGGTCTCTCAGCAGTGTCAGAGTCAGATTTTTAATGAATTCAGACACTGCCCACGAGAAATTACAGATGGAGCTGCTGGGGTCTGACTGCCTGGCCTGGGCTTGAACCTCTGCTGAAAAATCTGCTCTTCCATGTGAGTCAGCAGAGAATTAAAGCCCATCATCTGCCCTTTTCCATCTGCATTCCGAGGTAAAGCTTGGCAGCAGGGCTGGAGCTCCTCTCACAGCTGGCCCAGAACACAGGGTGCTGAACGTGCCTTTTCCTTGCAAATAACTGGGAATTTAGGATGGATCTGAAGGAATGGGGCTGGTGGGACTCTGGCCTGGTATTGCCTGAGAGCATCTGCACTCCTATCTGTCATTAGGTCTGGCTCTGTGCCTGCAGGAAACAAACTTGGAGTTTTTTCCTGACAGACATGGAACTGATCCAAGTACCAGCAGCGACTACTGACAGGCTCGTCAGGGATATCAGCAGATGTGAGTGCCCTGGGAATTCATTGTCCTCACTGAGAAAAGAGTCCAGCCAGGCTGGCCAAGAGAAGCCAGGGCTGCCTATTTATAGAGAATGAAAAATTTGGACAGACCCAAAGAGGGAACTTTGACTGCGTGGCTTAAACACAGCAGCAGAAAATTCCCCTGTGCCTGGGAAAGCCTGGATGCCTTTGCCTTCTCTGCCTCAGCATCTGTCCAGGCCCAGTGGCACTGGATGGCTTTCCAGCATTTCGCAGGCAGGGCAGGAGCTGGGACCAGCCTGTGAGTGTCTGGGAATCCTGGAGAAACACCCACAGCACCTGGTCAGACCAAGCCAGGAGAGATCCCTGCTCTCTCACTGAGCTCACTCTGGATGTGCTACTCAACTCTGTCTGGAGATGCCAGTGGGAATTAATTGGTGTCCCCACTGCCTCATTCCTTTGGCAATGGAGATCCAGGGTGCAGGCATCTGTTTTCCATCCTGCAGCCAAGTGGCAACTGGGAACTTCCCTGTTCAATGAAGAGGATTTAGTTAAAATGCCAAGAACATCTTCCCACAAGCAGGGATTGCTGTCAGCGTTTTACTGCACGTTTCTGGGCCCAGATTCCCAGGGATATAGGGACTGAGAGGGCAAACCCTGACATCTGTCACTGCTTGGAGTGAAAGAAAGACCCCAAGTCCCTGGAGGCACATGGATTTCTGGCAGCTGTGACACATAAACATGGAGTTCCCTTCAAAACAGGATCAGATCCACTCCAGCTCATGTGCATCTATTTGCCAGTCTAAAAAGTTGTATCCAGTAACTAAAACTAAGTGCACTGAATTTTATAGACTAAAACCAGTGACTTCATGCTAGAGCAGCACTTGATTCCTGCATGAAATATTACAGGATGCCAGTTTTGTAATTTCCTCCTCCCTTGATCCTGATAACACAGTCCCTGAGGCACCGGAAAGGCAGAAATATGTGCCAAGTGGAGGAGATGGAAATGGGAGAGTCTTCAGTAAAACAAAACATCGTTAAGGAAACAGTGTTTGAGAGTGATTGTTTTGTGATAGGGAATGTTTTGTCTTTTCCTTCATCGATCACTTGGAGTGGGAAGCAATAATATTTTTCTAAAAAGCTTGGAAACAATTCTTAGCACTCTTCTGAAGCAGCTTCTAAGCCGGCCACGTGAAACCCTTCCTCTCTAAAGTCATAAATGCAGCAAGCATTTAGAAAACACGTACCTTTACCTACTTTGGACCCTTCAAAAACTGGCAAGGACAGAAAGCAGAAAGAATATCAGTGTGGTTTGAATTTAGGTTTAAATTTAAATTGAGGTTAAATTTAGGTTTAACCTTTTCTCTGCCAACAGGGAGAGGTCACTTCGCCTCTGACCTGCAGGACTGAGACTGGTGTTGATCTCTTCTTTTACAATGAGTTTGCTCAGAGGAGGAGGAGGAAGAGCTGAAAGTCCAGTGACACAGCAGTGCAAGATGGGCTGGTGTAATTTATGCAGGTGCCATCTGAGTCCTTGAAGAGACCTCCAAACCTGCAAGCTGGTTCTACCCAGCTCTGAGGGGAGTCTGCAGCTCACTCACTGTTTTGGTACCTTCATCATATTTATCTGCCCAAGGCCAGGTTGGAGCAACCTGGTCTATGGAAGGTGTCCCTGCCCATGGCAGGGGGTGGAACAAGATCATCTCTAAGGTCCCTTCCAACCCAACCCACTCTATGATTTCATGAGTCTAGAATCTCAAAATCTCCAAGAGACCATGAGATGCATCCAAACCTCAATTTGGGGAAAAAACCCCACACTTGAAAGGGCAGCTTAAGGTTGATGGACAATGCTCAGCCCCAGTTTAACCCAGTTTCAAAAGCAGTCAGTCATCCTGCTGAGTGCAGTTTCCATAAGAAAAGCACAGAGGATGCTCTGCTGCTTTTTGCAACAAATTCCCACTTTCCATTTGGGTTTGTGATGGGGAGAGAGGAATCACAAAAAAAGGGATGACCGTGCTGGGGGATAGTTGCTGTCAGACTGGAACACAACATATTTGACTCTCACCCACTTGCACAAATGAGTACATGGGATGTGCTAAAGCATGGACCATGCTCCAGCCTGATCCTCAGGAGAGCACGTGAGGATTTAGGAACAGGCTCAGCCTCAAAGTGCCAGTGTAAATTTGAGTGCTCTGCATTTTCACCCCCCCAGGCCCATATATTTCTCTGCATTATTTCCCACTCTGGAAGCAAGGAAATCCCTCTGGGTGATGTCACATGTTGGAACTGGCTTGGCTGAACAGGTGGTGTGAGAAACCTGCCAGGGGTGAGCACACAGGCAAGGGCCAGCCTCTTCTTAAATTATTAATAAAACGTTCCAATTAATCTGTCCCTGCACGTGCAGTGATTCAGGCCTGGGTGACCCTGGGGAGCTCAGAGGTTGAATCACGTGCCAGTGCCTTGTTTTCTGTAGTACTGCTTTTCCAGAGGAGGTGGCAGCCCTCCCTCACCTCTGCTAGGGCTTTTTCATGCTCCTGGTGATGGCAGAGCAACTTCTGCAGCTGATTTTAACAGGGTGGGAAACCTTAACTGTGCGTGTTTTCAAATACTCCTTCAGCTCTGTGACATTATCACTTCTGGTGGGTTCAGAGAAGGTTCTGGGCTTGAGATCAAATTTGTACCAAATAAAGAAGTCATGGCTGTCTGAACCAGGCCTTAGTTATTCCTCAGTGTGTCTGCCTTGGTGATAATCCCTGGGAATGCCAACAAATGCCTCTGGCCTCCCAGCACACACAGCAGCTGCCCTGAGCAGTTCAGAGCCAGACACCAGACATGGCATTCAGGATCCAGGGAATGATATTGTATTCTACAGCCAAGGGAAGTCAAGGCTATTCCACACACACATAAATTGCCTCCAGTGTGGAAAAAGCATCAACTTTCAGCCTTTTGACAAATACACTGAATAACAGAGATGTTTTCATAGAATCACAGAATGGTTTGGGTTGGAAGGGACCTTAAAGATCATCTCCTTTTATCCTCTTAGAGGACACCTTCCACTAGCCCAGGTTGTTCCAAGCCATGTCCACCCTGGCCCTGGGAACTTCCAGGGATGGGGCAGCTACAGCTTCTCTGAGCAAGCTGTGCCAGGGCCTCCCCACCCTCACAAGGAAGAATTGCTTCCTAATTTCTAACCTAAATATCCCCCCCTGGCAGTGGGAAGCCATTCCCCCTTGTCCTGTCACTCCAGGTGCTTGCAAACAGTCTCTCTCCATCTTTCCTGTAGCTCCTTCAGGTCCTGGAAGGCCACAATCAGGTCACTCCAAGCCTTCTCTTCTCCAGGCTGAACAATCCCAGCTCTCTCCCCTTCCCTCCCAGCAGAGCTGCTCCATCCCTCTGATCCTCTTGGTGCCTCCTCTGGACTCTCTCCAGCAGCTCCACGTCCTTGCTGTGCTGTTCCCAGGGCTGGAGCAGCTCTGCAGGGGGGTCTCACCTGAGGGGACAGAGGGGCACAATCCCCCCTCCCTGGGATGAGCTCAGAACAGAGGGGGTTTCTGGGCTTTCCTGAAGTTTGTCTAAACATTGTCCACAAAGCAGGAGGAGCAAAGATGCTGCAGTATTATGGGAACACTGCAGAGTGGAAAAGATGTCTAAGGATGTCCAAAGACATCCAAAGAGCCAACAACGAGAGGTACCACTTGAAGTGAGAGATGTCCAGACCAAAACCGAGAGTTCCTGCATTTTTGAGTGTGAAGGGACTGGATCTGAATGCCAGGATCTCCTGTACACCTTTGGTTCCTGGCCCCATGAGTTGAAATCAGAATTGTCTGGAATTGTTGGAAGTTTTGGGCTTTTCCCCTTCCAACAGTGCTCGCCGTGGAAAGTAAGTGAGTGCAGAAATACAGAGCCCAGCCCTTCCTTCAGCTTTTATCAGGACTGGAAAAACATCATTTTGATTTGTGAATGTAGACTGTTAATCATTTTTCCTCCCACTCTGCAATGTCTACCATTAGCAAGTCAGAACTTCAGGGAATTGAAAAAAATTAAGCTCTTTTCAATCTATATTTAACTGATGAGCTCATGCTGGCAATTTGTGATATAGAAATCAATATTGAATTATTGACAGGTTATTTTTGAATCTCTCCTCCTGCCCACGATCTACTTAAATAAGAATGTCAGAGTTGGGTTTTTTTAATTAACTGTTAATAAAAAAATGTACATTGATAAAATCTTACAAATATCAAATGTTAGTGTTTGACTTTCCTTTCAACCTTAATTTCTATTGTTTCAGGAGCAGGTCTTTAAATTTCAAGCTGTGCAAATTCTATATTCAAATTCCATATTCAAAGCCTACCCTGTACATCACTATAAAGATGAGATCCTAAAGAAACAAAATGCTTTAAATGCCTGGTAAACTGCTCAAGGAGAGTGGAAGGAAGAGCTTCACATCCAACAGCAGCTCAGGGGCAACGAAGGACAGAGAAGAGAGAACTTGGCTCATTCCCACTCCTTAGGGGTGTCATTCAAAGAGGGATTTATGTGTGAGCTTCAGTCAGAAAGTCTGGCATTGCCTCCTTAGTTTCTGGCTGCTCCAGCTTTCCTCCTAGTGCAGCAACTTTTAAAGCAAATCAGGAGCTAATTTAGCAGCTCAGGTCGGTGTTTTAGAGAGAGAAATGGAACTGCTGGGTTTAATTGCTGCTTTACAGGCAGAGGTTACAGGGATCTGGGGTACTGGTGTGGTGGGACTTGGCTCCAATCCCCTGCCATGAGCGTGGTGGTTTATACAGATACAGTGCAAACTTTACAGGCAGGGACTGGCTCAGGAGCTGGGATGGAGGAGGGCAACAGCTAAGCCTAAAGCACAGCTTGCCACACTAAACCAGGCTTTACTTGGAGCTCTTCCATGACAGAGCAAAATGTGGTGAGATCACGTCCCAGGCTGAACCGATAGAGGAGAGGGAATCCTTCCCCAGCTGGAGGCTGACCTATACATATAAATATGTGAAGTCACAGCTTCCATTAAAGTCTATCCCTCACAAGCATCTTGGCACGTGGTAACTCCTCTCAGCCCCAGTGACTCACAGAAATGACCCTGAACTCAACAGCAAGGGAGAATTTGCAAAATCTGAGCTTGGCAAGTGGCAGCACCAGGAGTTTAGTAGAGAGATGGAAATTATGTACCAAGCAGACAAAAATGTGGGGGAGGATGTGTGCACCAAACAGCCTGGGAGTTTAGGAAAATATCCAGCCTCCCACTAAGTAGCTATGGGGTAATTAATGAAATGTCTCATTCTCTCCACTTTTTCCTCTTCCAATCTTTTCCTCCCCAGGGCCATGAGCTCTCATCAAAGAACATTTTTCTTTGGCTTAGTGGGTTAATAATGATGGATGGTTACAAAGGAGCAGGTTTGGAACCCATCTCACCTCCCACTACAGAAAATTAATCACAGCCCAGCTGCCCAAAGGTAGAAAGGGACATCAGGGGTCTGTTGGTGTCTGCTGGGACCCCAGGACACAACACAGCTTAGAGGGACATTAACAGACAGGAGATGTGCCAGGAGTGATGAGGTGGAGTCATCAGCTTCTATTTTCTATCTCCTCACCCCGGGGGCTCCAGCTGGCAGAGCCTTCAGCTTGAAGCACCACACATCCAAAAAAAAAAAAAAAAAAACCAAACAAAAAAGAAGATCAGTTGGAAGAAGTCCAGAGAAAAGCAAGAGGAATGATCTGAGCTCTGGAGAATGTGACCTATGATGAAAGATTGAAGAGACTTGGTCCATTTAAGCCTGGAGAAGAAAAGGCAAAGGAAAGACATGATAACAGTGCTCAGATATGTGGAAGGGATTGCAAAAAGGAAGGGAATAAACCATTTACTGGGTAATTTAAGGAAGATGTCTACTTGCCAAGGTTGCAGGTTGTGTTGCTGTGTGTAGAGAACAGTTCAGGTTCAGCTGATCCAGCCCTGGGCATGGGACTGGCTAAACTATTTCTTAAGGTACCTGTCAGACTTTTTCTATGATCTGTGATTTAAAAAATAATTACTTTATCTCTCCAAGTGAAGGGCACAGAAGGAAAATACCCAGCAGTTAACATGGACAAAGCAACTAAAGTCTGAGGGACAGCAACACCCAAAATATCCTCATGAAATCATATTTTGTTATGGAACCTGCATCTTCACCATCAGATAATACTTAAAAACATATAAAGGGTTATTTGTGGGATGACCAGGGACTGGGGCTAAGGGGAAATTAATGTTCCACTCATTCATTTGAGAAATATTCTCATTAGTAATTGCCCCATTTATAGTCGGAAGAAAACAGTACAGTCAAATTCCTGGCAGCAAAGCACTTCCCCCTGCTGCAGATAAATATTGATGTTGGCTTTAATTCAGTTTACAAAACGAAATGAAAAGAAAACAGCAGCTCCAGCGACGCCTGTCAGGCTTCGAAGCATCTTTTGAGCAACTGTTTGGTGAATATCATTGTGCAGGACACGGAGTCAAAACTATTCACTATTAATGGTCTGATTTGAGGAATTCAGAAGAAGGACCCTGTGGAGCCCAGCTCCTGCTGGGAATGCTCAGCCCTTCCCATCACAGGCAGCAACAGCATTTGTACGAACCCCCACGAGAGGACGGATCTTCAGAGCAGTTCTGGGAGTGCTCTGGGAGTGCTCCCAACTCCCAGAGTGGAATCCTGGGCTTTGGTTGGGCATTTGTGGAGACTGAGCAAATACAGGGCAAGCTGGGGGGATGTCTGAGGGGATGAACACCCACACAAATCCTTTCTTCCAGTCCCTCTGAGAACACTCCAGATCCAGTCCTGCAGCTCCCATGTCCTAACACACCATCTCTGGGAGCTCAGTGGGGTGAAATGGCATGAAGAGACCTGGAAATAAATGTGGAAGCACCTTCCTTGCTGCTTAGATATCCCTGCTTTGGCTTCTAGGGGTTTGGATTTCAGACAGCCCCTGTTCTTGGAGGGAAGGAGGTGGCTGAGCCTGAACAAGCAGTTTTCCTTGGATTTCACAGCATCACAGGATGGGTCAGGCTGGAAGGGACCACAGTGGGGCTAAAGCTGGGCCATCCCAGAGCTCATGGCACAGGAGTGTGTCCAGATGGGTCTGGGATATCCCAGTGAGGAGACTCCACCCCCTCTCTGGTCTCTGTTCAGTCACTGCCCAGACAAGAAGTTCTTCTTCATGTCCAGGTGGAGCTTCTGGGCATCAGTTCCTGTCCTTCCTCTTGTGCCATTGCTGGGCCCCCTGAGCAGAGCCTGGTCCATCCTCTGCCCCCTCCCTGCAGGTACTTTGTGTGACTTTTTCCATCTCCTTCCTCACCCCTGACCTACTGAGCAGCTTTTCAAGAGCCACTTTATCCCCTCAAGCTGTGCAGTGCCCAACCTTTCCAGCACATCATGTTCCTTCCTCTCCTTTGGGGAAAACAAATAATAACTGTAATAATTCTCACTCTCTCAGCCTCTCAGAGCTGCCCAATTTCTCACACTTTCCACTGCTGGGTCTTCATTTCACTCAGGCAGTGAGATTTCTCCCTGAACTCTCACCTTCATTCTCACAACAGTCTCTTTCCCTGGGATGAGCAGCCAGCAGATCCTGTGCACTCTCAAGGGCAAACAAGCCACAGTTCTCAGCAGGAGGCAAGAGGTCCCCTGAATTTAGTAGCTGCCAGACTGCAGATGTGCTGCCTGTCCCACACTGCCACCACTTATCACTATTCCAGGTGGAATCACCCCACCTGGAGCACTGGGCACAGTTTGGGTGCACCTTCCAAGTGGAGACAGGCTGGGAGAGCTTGGGCTGTTCATCCTGGAGAAGAGAAGGTTGTGTGGAGACCTCAGAGCACCTTCCAGTGTCTGAAGGAGTTACAAGGAAGCTGGAGAGCAACCTTCATCAGGAACTGGAGTGACAGGACAAGGGGCAATGGCTTCAAGCTGCCAGAGGGCAGGGTCAGATTAAAGATTGGGAAGAAATTCTTCCCTGTGAGGCTGGCGAGGCCCTGGCACAGGTTGCCCAGAGAAGCTGTGGCTGCCCCATCCCTGGAAGTGTCCAAGGCCAGGTTGGAGGGGGCTTGGAGCAACCTGGGCTGGTGGAAGGTGTCCCTGTCCATGGCAGGGGGTGGAACAAGATGAGCTTTAAGATCTCTTCCAACCCAAACCAGTCTGGGATTCTATTCTATGATTCTGTGGGCTGTGGCTTCAAAAACACTGGTCCTCTGGAAACTGAAATACACAAAATTTTAAGCATCAATTCATTTTAAAACAAGGAAAAGAAAGTGCCTTTCAGCTGGATGGAACAAAGAAGGATTTATCCTGAGATGATTATTTACTGCATATTATTTGGCACTGGCACTTCATTTATCAGACAAATCTGGCAGCTTTCATTTGTAAGATATGGAGAACAGCTACAAAGAAAATAGAAATGGCTTAAGTCATCCACAAACTAGTTACAAACTAATCCCAAGTCCTCAGTCATGATGTCTTGCAAAAGTCTGACTATTCTGTCCTCAGCTTCATTCCTTTTCTCTGCTGGGGAAGCCCCAGATTTCCTGTCAGGATCAGGAGCTAGAAAACATTACAAAAAGGCCCATTTGCCAGGAGCAGAGCTGCTGTTTGCAGATCTGCTGGGGACTTGCTGTGACCTCTCAGAAAATGCCATTTCCACCCTGTTGGTTGGATGGCAATAAAGACACACAGGTACCTCTGTAGGCAGCATGTGTTGGTCTGACACATATTCCACCAAAACCTGGAGGAGTCCAACCTCTCAGAGGGTCAGGGAATGCTGCTGGGGTGCACACCCGGATACTGACCCGCAGGGATCTTCCCAAACCTTCCAACACACGGATGAATTGATGAGCAGGACAGTAACACTCAGGATTTTCCATTCCTTACCATAATAAGGATGGGATGACAGCCCCACCAGCTCAAAAAAAATGGTCATGTGAGCAGGAAACTACCTCAGCCCTTCTGGCTCAGCTGCTTCGCTGCCCTTTCCTTTTTTGGTGTCCCGGCAGGATGTGTGGAGGAGCAGACACGGCTTGGAAAGGCAGAGCAGGACAGACCCCAGGGGAGCCAGGGCAGTCACCAGACAGGGCTTCTGCTTTCCTGCTCCTCCACATGACCCCAGGCAAGCCACTGAACCTCTGCCTCCACTCCCACCCTCAGCCCTGGGACAGCTCCTCGTGGCGTGGGCAGCCACCTCAAGTGTCTTCAGGGACATTGTGGTCGGGGGAATCACCGGATCCAGCACTCCACGTGGGCCTGGCATTGCATTTCACCCAGTTGGTCTGGGTCTAATAATTGGTGTTTGCCTAAAATGTCTCTTCCAGAAAGGCTTGGCATGAAAACATCCAGCAATGCAGAATTTCTCAAGTGACTTTATTCAGCTCCTCTGCTCTTTCTTACTTTGCTGGATAACTGAGGAGCTCAACAGAGCCCAGTAGTTTAATTTTTTCCCCCCAGAAATGTGCTTACATATTTACTTCACTCCTCTATAGTTTCTTTTACCAATTAAACATATATAACCACTACATATTCTTGTTCTTAAGCCTCTTCTCAGCCTTCAGGTGACTTCTGTACCTTCCCTTGCAAGTTTTCACATTCCTGCAGTGCCAGAATGACATGGCAGAGTAACACAAGAGTAAAGCAGAAGTAAAGCCCAAGACATCAGTGAGGCAAATTTTGTGGGGAGAAATCATATGAATTATTAGATAAAGAGATGGAGTTAGAAGGAAAAGATTCCATGAACATGCTTTATTTTTGGTTTGTTTTGAAGTTCCTGAGCAGTGCCATGCAGAGGAACTGAATCATCCTGTTAGTCCTGCTGTCACTCCACTCCTGCACAACCAACAGGATTAACTTTGTCCCACTGGGAAACACCTGATGGATCCTCTGGCTGCCTTATCTGCTCTGCCTGGCACTATTAATACAACAAAAGCCAAGGGCACAGTGTCCTGGGTGAGGTGCAAATCAATCCTAATCATGAAGTGATGGCAGAAAGGCTCTTTCAAGACTCCTGCTTTTCAAAGGGAGAAAGTTTGTCTTGGCAGGAAGGTGAGATTTGTGTGAAATATTTAAAATTGTGTGCTGAGAATTTTTGACAATTGAGGGTTGGGTTTTTTTTGCCAGACAGGTTTATATGGAATTCTGCTGTCTAGAGCTGTCATGTCATCTGTGCTCCTTAAACCCTTCTGGAGCTCCCTGAAACACATCCTAATCTCTGGCATGTCCAGTATTCCCTGGGGTTATTGTCTGAATGTTATTTTTCACCTTCTGATTCTGTTCTTGGACTTGGCTTCTGATTGAGGCTAAAAATGGTTGTACTTTGCATGGGATGAGCTGCTGAGAAAGGCTGAGCAAGTCCCAGGTGTTGGTTTGAGAGATCCAAACAGGGATGCTGGGAGCACACACATCCACCAGCCATGGCCAGAGCCCTCTATGCTTTTCTCCATGACCTTGCACTGCAGAATGGATACTTCCTAGGATCTTGGAATGGTTTGTGTTCGAAGGGACTTTAAAGATCTGCCATGGGCAGGAACAACTTCCAGTTACTTTCAGGGTATTTGCTTAAGGAGAGTTTTCCTCAATTAAGAACCACAGAATGGAATTAAGGAATTTCCCCACTGATTAACCTTTTTTAATCCTATTAATAGTTTGTTTTGTTTTGTTTTGTTTTAATTCAGCCACTTTCAGTAGGATACAACTATTACAAAACTGATATAAACTAATATAACTGTGCCATTCGGGTGTGTATGAACATCACAGCACCGTGTTCAAGGTAACAAACTGACCCAGAACTCTGAGCCCTCTCTGAGACTCAGAGAAATGATTGGCAGCTGAAAAACTAAGGAATCTCACAGGAATCACCCCAGAGACATCCAGCACTTTGGCAAACAACTGATTGTACAGGGTTTGAGGAAGTGTTTTTCTTCCAGAGAATGTAAAAAGCTGTGGAGACAGAAAAAAGGGTGAGTTTGGGCTTCTGTCAGGTTTGGTTTGTTGTGCTTTCAGTCGAGGGATAATTTTTTTTGGATCTGTCTGAACTTGTTGATTTATTCCTAATCCTAAAGTGAAATAAAATATTTTCTCCCTTTCCTGGATTCCCTTGGATGTATCTTGTCTGACACTTACCATGCTGTGTGTAATTGCCACGTGTCTGCAAACCCAACTGCTCCCAAACTTTGTCCCAAGCACTGGAAAACTACTGCAGGCTCAGAAAGTGGAGCTAACAGGATCCATCTGCTTCGGAGACATTTTTAATTCCCGTGATTTACTCGTTAATTTTCTCTTCTCTAATTACACACAAACGTCAGCGAGGGGAGCTGGGAAAAGAGGGCCAGGGAAGGAAAAGGGATCCAGCTGTCAGGGAAGGAGTGCACTTCGTGTAGCTGTCACTAGCTGGCGCGGTCCCCACAGCCATCACTGCCTGTCCTGATCCCAGCCCTGTCTCAGAGATACACTGGGAACAGTGGAATGTCTTTTAAGGGGAGTAACACAAGGGACAATCCTGATGGATGAGTGAACTGTGCCTGAACGGAAGAGTTAGATGAGCTATTGTTGTCATTTAGAGGCTCTGAATCAGAATCACAGAGTGGGTTGGGTTGGCAGGGACATTAAAGACAATTAGTTCCAACCCCCTGTTGTGGGCAGGGACTCCTTCCACCATCCCAGGTTGCTCTAAGCCCTGTCCAGCCTGGTCTGGGACACTTCCAGGGATGGGGCAGCAGCTCCCAGCTGCGTCTATCACAGAGAATCACAAGATTTTAAGGCAGGTTCTTCAGTGATTCAGCAAAGTAGGGTCTGTTTCAGACAGACTGTGCTGCAAGGAGGACACAAACTGTCTCTAAATCTGAAAATACCCACTCACCCACCTGCTCTATGCCTGTGCCTGTGCCATGGAACATCTCATCATTGCCTGCTCCACCTGGTGCAGCTCTCTGTTTTCTTTCCAGCCTGAGCTGTGTAGCCCCATAAACCCCAAGCAAACCTCTCCCATTGCCTGGTTTCACCCCACACTCACTTTCTGCTCCTCTGAGCTCTGCACTGAGTTATTTCTTGGTTTTACCTTCCCTGCCTGCTCTAGTGAGGGACCCCAAAGACCTCTCTGGAAGGTCTGGGCCCCCACAGCTGCTTCCTCCCCTTTGAAACCAGGAATTTGGGACAAGCTGAACTACCCAAACCTGAGCCTTTCCTGCAGTTGTGGCTGATTCCTGAGGGCATCACTCACTTTTACAAAACCTTTACCAAGCAGGTGTAGAAGGGAAACAGCAAATATAAGAAATCACTTGTCTTCTCATCATGTGAGGGAATTATTCATAGATCTCTAAAAGGTGCCAGGCAGCTCTGATCATCTTCAGAAAAATACTAATAGTGAACAGGGAACACTTTTCTCTGCAGGTGAACATGTAAGTAAATGGCCAGTGTCGGGAGTGGACCCACAGATGCATACAATTATTGGAGAGGATTGAAAAAAGATGGAGAAGAATGTGAATACATC
>JAWWES010000038.1:8164647-8202239 GCA_035583135.1 Lophotriccus pileatus
GCTTAGGGGGAGGAGTTTTGGGTCTCCCCTGTGGTTTGGTTTCAACAAAACACTTGTGTCCCACTCAAACGTAGACACCCCTCCAACTGGCACCTGAACATCACACGAGTGGTGGCTGGGCAGGATTTGGGAAGCTTCCTAATCCAGTCTCCCATTCAGCTACTGGACTACTGGCAGTCCTGGCTCAAGGCAGCCAAGGCTGGGAGCCCCAGGGCACAACCCCTGTAACCTGCTCAGTGCAGCACCAGCTCCCAGTGAGGGAACACGAACAGCCCACCCCACAGCACAACTTGTGCCAGGAGAACACTCACAAGGAAGGGGCAAAGAAAGCAGATTTGGTGCCCCAACTGTGCACGTGCATTTCCTTGACAGTGAGGAGCTCAGCCCCAGTGCCCAGGGACTCACCCCTGCACCTCCAGTGCTTCCCCAGCCCCAGCAAAAGAAGGTAAATTGGAGATACAGCCTTGCACAATGTCTTGGAAAATAGCAGTTTCCAATTCTATCCCAATGCCATGAACCTTCCTGGGGACAAACACCTCCCCTCCTCCACAGCCCAGGGCCCGTTATTGTTTCTTAAACTCGTGGCAGTGTCTGGGGCTGTGTCAGAGCTTTTCCAAGCTCCACCAGCAAAACTGAAACCGTGGCTAATCTCATCCTTTGCAAAACCTCCACTCAGGGATATTCTGTGACAAGGAGCTGGTCTGGAGTGAGGAAAAAGCCCAGACTGCTCTGTCAGGTGCTGGGGCACATTGTGGATGCAACAGTAGTTCAGGCACAGAGTGCACAACCACAGCTACTTGTCTGGCTGGAATCAAAGCACATTCCTCCCCTGAGCTGGCAGCTTTACCTCTGTCTCCTTCTGCAAGACCCTGCCTGACCTCGAGCCCCCATCCCATCTCCCTCCTTGGCTTTATCCATCTATTATTTTGAGACAAAAATAAGCTGTCTCGTGAGATGGAGGTTCCAAAAACGAAGAGAAACTTGCTGCATCAGTGAAATTCCTGCAGTTTTCTAAGTTGTAGCTGGGCAAGGATCGACAGAGTCCAGCAGACAGCAAAAAGGAGCAGAGAAGGAAGGAAGGCAGGGGCCAGGGGAGGACATACAGTGAAAAATTATGAACTAAAATTATGAAATGGAGACTAAAGAGTAAACTCTGGTGAAGGAGAGAAGGGAATAAGAAAAAAAAAAGAGGGAAGACAAGGAGAAACTT
Organism: Lophotriccus pileatus; assembly: GCA_035583135.1. Lineage (NCBI taxonomy): Eukaryota > Metazoa > Chordata > Aves > Passeriformes > Tyrannidae > Lophotriccus > Lophotriccus pileatus. The sequence goes on from JAWWES010000038.1 coordinate 8,165,858, forward strand.
GGAGAAAAGTGGCACACAGTGTCTGCCTGGAGAGTTACCATAGATTTGGATTTCACCATTAGAACAGGGAATCAATGGCTGGCCCCAAGCCTCACGCTGGCAGCCTCTGCTGTTCTGATCTCAGGACCAGCATCTGTCAGCAATTTCCAAGAGGAACCATCAGAAATCACAGTGTTTAACAGTTTGTCTTGGCCCCCTGGAATTTTACCACCCCCATCAGCTACCGAAAAAAAAAGCAGGGGGTTGGAAGGAGGAGAGGGGAGAAGGGTGGAAGGGAAGGAGGAAGGGGAAACAAAATGGTGCTTGTAAGATTTAATGTGCCTCCCCCTTTTCCCCCTGCTCATTTGCCACATCCGCAGGGGTGATGTATAGACGGGGGGTTTGGCCTCAGTCCTGTGTGCTCTGACAACACAGATGCTGGTTTTGAGGAAAGCTGGCTGGAAAATGCCCGTTGAGGGGGCTCCAGAGGCGTCTCTGCCATGGAGCCCTCCCGGAAACACAGCAGAGCCAGAGATTTACAGCCCTCTGCAAAGCAAAGTGCTCCTGACACCCCTGACACCCCTGACTTCTGGGCACCTCACACACAAACCCAACAGGGGGAGAGATGCAGCCTTTCCCAGAAGTGGTTCAGTCACTTGGCTCCCACCAGGCAATTTATTCCATCTGTTCTTCCCTCCAGAGCTCTAAATAGAGAACCACAAAAGGCAAGAGTGGGGAGTGAGGGAAGGGAAGAGCAGTTTCTCAGCGGGTTTTGGCAGCTCTGGCTGTGTGAGGGGCTTGGTGGGCAGCTCTGGAGGGGACATCCAACACTCACAACCAAAAGGATTTTAAGTGAAGTGTTCAAAGGGCTGGTCCTGCTTGGCACCAACGAAACTGGTGAAAACAAAACTGAATGAGGGAAAACAAAGCATTGTGGTGAGGTCTGAATGCATTTTCTGCAGTGCCAGGAACTGAAACCACTGTGCTGAAGGACAGACCTACGTGGCAGCTGAAGGATGGGCTGTCACAGCACGAGGAGCTGTGCCCACTGACTTACAGGGACCAGAGTCTGCTGCCTGGTCCATTTTTCTCCAGTTGAGTTGCCTAAACCCAGCCCCAAAGCACCAAGTGCTACAGGGATTTCAAAGCATGCTGAAGGCTGGGTGGGATTTCAGCTCCAGACCTGAACTTTGATGCTGCCTCAGCTTCTATGTGAGCCCAATAGAAGTTGTAGAATTCCAGGGGGCTGAGATCTGTTTGTGATCAGCTGGTTTATGCAGTTTGAACCTCCCACTTCAGCTCTTCAACAGTCACAATCAAGGTCTGGTTATGACTATTGGACTCTAACGGTGTGATTTATATTTCATGGCTTTGGGAGATAATTTGTGGTTTATGCAGACTCAAAGACTCAAGTTTATACAGCCTCAGTCCTTGCCAGAATGTCAGAGAGTCTATTGTAAGAGTTAAGCTGAGACTTACAAGTTGGACCTGGTGATTTTAAAGGTCCTGTCCAACCCAACGATTCTATGATACATTGGCTGTGAGCAACAGAGGAGAATCTGGAGTTTGACTTGCCCTCCCCAGAGCAAAGGGAACTGTACCTTGAATTTCTGTTTCACTCTAGCAAGGAAATGCATTTCCTCACAGCCCCGCTTGACTTCTCAGTGATATTTTGCTAGAAAAGAGCAAACACAGAGTTAAATACTGAGATTTAGAAAGTTGCTCCTGGGCAGAAAGCCACATTAGCAGTGATGTCAATCATTTGATTTGCTCTTAATGCACTGAGGGTCCTACTACAGGTTTCAGACCAACCCCAGCACCCCTGCCCAGCATCTCTCCCGACCTCAGGTGAACACCTTTAGCAGCCAGATGGGCAGGTTGAGCAAGAAGTGACAGAAAGCCTCAGGGCAGAGGTGTCTCTCAGCCTGTGCTGAGTTCACAGGGACTTAAAAACCTCCCAAACACAAAGGCCAAAGGAATTTTAAACCCTTCCAAAGAGGGGAGAGGAAAATGAGTTTTTCAGATGCCCCGGACACTTGAAACATGTGCAAACACAATGTGACTTCATTAATTGCCTGAATTCCAGCAGCACCATGTACCAAAATGCAGGTTATATAATGTTATTTACACCAGGGACAGGAGGAGAGACAAGTGACACAGGCAGATTAGTTTAATAGGACAATAATATTAAGTTGGCATGGTCTTGGCTGTCAGGTCTTGATTTGTCTGCACATGGCACTTGCAGTCTAGCTGAGTTTTAGAAAACTATCTATAATAAAGTAAACTGAGCCTGGCTAGCTTTAAACTCAGACTAGATTACCACAGAAGAGTGGAGGCTGCAGGGCTTAGATTACTGGAATGACAGGCCCCTATTTTATATATTTGGTTCATATTTGAAAGGTTACACTAAGTCTCATCACTTGGGTCTATCTCAATTTTCATAATCAATTAGCTAAGCAAGTTGTCTTTTTTTTTTTTTCCATTGGAAGCAAAAATATTTCCTGGTTAAAATGACAGGAATCAGGATTTTAGAAAGGAACAGAGGAATCTGAGCATCTGTTTTCACATTGCCTTGCCAGGGACAGACCTCAATTAAGGATCTTATTAGAAGTGTCTCCTACTGCATTATATCAAATCTGGTTGCTTTTGCTGAAAGTTAAAAATGTGCACACATGGTAACCACAGACTCACAGTCCAAAGGTGCTGGAGCTGTCAGGAAAGTCAGCAGTACATGCTGGATTAGCTGCAAAGGAGATGGATCATGGAAACTAGAAGGGACTGTGGCAGCTTGGCCAGTGTCTAGGAACACTTCAGATCCAAGCATATCAGAGTGTTTACTGGGGAAGTACAAAATATTCTCAAAATCAGGGCCAGCGACTTTTAAATTAATCTGCTGCTTTTTCCATGTTTAATTTGCATTAACTGCCTCTCTTGATTGATGTGGCCTTTTAGTCCCCTCGTGGGTATCTCTGGAACAGGCTCTTCCCACTGCTACAGTTAGAAAATTTCAAGTTGCTTTTGAGGATCAATCAGCCTGTTTGGACAGATGGAAAATACAAGATTTAAAAAAGTAAAAAAAATTATAATAATGATAAAAAAAGAAATGTTGAGTTTTCCAGCACTGCTTTGTCTCAAAAAAGGATTGAAAACATTTGCAAGAGATTTGTGCAAACAGAGAACTGGATTACCCAGACCAAGTCCCTGTGCCTGGTACAGTCTGTTCACCCATCGCCCCTGACCCAGACCCTGAGCCCTCAGGAACAGCATGAGGAAATCCAGCAAAGCAGCTCAGCTTCACACCAGGCCAAGGCTTGGCCCATCATGTCCTTCCTGCACAGATTTCTTGTTTAAATTGTTCATACCCCATAAACACCTGCCCTCCCTGTCAGAGGTGTGCAATTCCTGAGGCCTTTACAGTTCTCACCGTGCCTAAACCTCTCACTCCCTTTGGAGCTATAAATATTTGATCCCTTCCAGCAACTCATCCCTGGGAGCAGCTCAGATGAGAACATTTCTGGATACTGTTGTCTTGTTTCCTAAAGCAAAACAAGTCATTCAGAGCAGCAGATGAATTAATTCACTTTGGAAGTTTAAGTAAGTCTTGAGCACCAGTGTGAGCCCAGGGATTAAGAGGCTACATCCAGCACTCCTTGCTGGGAATAACTGAGTGATTTCTTTGGGATTTCTTTAACTTTCCTTCCTCTGAGCCACTTAAAGAAAATTTTGTCTCAGGACCTGTGAGTTTGAGAGAGAGACCTTAAAGAGCAGAAACAAACTTCAACCAGGAGTCAGCAGATGGAAGATGTATTTTCACATATGTCCTGGGTCCCTGGGAGCAGTCCAGGAAAACCAGGTGTGTCTCTTTTCAGGAGCATTCAAGTAAATTATAACCACACTCTGGAATAAAAAGAGTGCTCCATCTGCTGATCCTGCAGAGTGTCAGGAGCTGAGGTTTTGACCTCCCTGTATCACTAAGACCAAACATTTATTTGAGTGCACAGAAATCGAGTTCCAGAATATCAGCAGAAATCAGGGATGTTGGTTGAGTCTAATGTGAGATTTCTGTCCCTTTTAACCTTCTATGAATTCCTGGCTGTGTGGGATGATCTGTTTGGTCGTTGCTTCAAGCTGTGTGTGCTGCTGAAGGTTTCAAAGAGCACATTCCATTTTCCATCCCAGAGATGTGAATGCCAGTGGGGAGATCCTCTTTTTTAACATCTCACATAGATGAGGAGAAAAAGAGCAGGACAGACCATTGGGACTCTGAAGGGAGACTTCAAGAAGGATAAAGAGGGACCATTTACAAGAGCACACAGAGGTGGGACGAGGGGCAATGGGACCAAACTGAAAAAGAGTAGGGTTAGATTGGCTATCAGGAAAAGATTGTTCCCTGTGAGAGTGGGGAGGCCCTGGCACAGGTTGTCCAGAGAAGCTGTGGCTGCCCCATCCCTGGAAGTGTCCAAGGCCAGGTTGGATGGGGCTTGGAGCAACCTGGGCTGGTGGAAGGTGTCCGTGCCCATGGCAGGGGTGGAACAAAATGATTTCTAGGTCCCTTCCCACCCAAACCATTCTGTGATTCTCTGACTGCAGAGTAAGGAGACAGGAACTTGCTCTTTGCCCACAGACCAGGAGCAGCTGTGGCAGTTGTTGGTCATGTTTTCAGTCCTGGTTCAACACTTCAACACTAAGGCAAAGCAAGTCCAAGCTGTGAGTCCTCTTTGCTGCAAGGACCTTAAAGAAGGATTTTTGAATCAGGAATATGAAATTATTCTCATCTGTACAGAGAGATCTTCCTTGTGGGGTTAATGTAGGTGAGCAGCATAAAGGTTTGACAAACAGTCACCCTGACCAGCAGCCTCTGTGTTCCCACTGATGTGTTTCTGGGATAACTGGAGGCGTTTCCTGGAGGTCTCCACCCTCAGACCGTGGGTGCTGCTGTGGAGATACAACTAAATACCATCATTAGACCAAAGTCTTCCTGAGCCACAGCCAGTCACTGCATCAGGGGGGAGATTAGGGAACATTTCTTCACCAAAAGGAATGTCAAGCACTGGAAGAGGCTGCCCAGGGAAGTGCTTGAGTCACCATCCCTGGAGGTGCTTAAAACACACGTAGATGTTGCACTTGGGGACATGGGTCAGTGGTGGACTTGGCACTGTTGGGTTAATGGCTGGACTTGATGTTCTTAAAGGTCTTTTCCAACCTAAACAGTTCTATGGTTCTGTGACATTTGAAAAATATGCCTTTTACATTCCATGGCTTTGCGATGCCCTGCTCTCATTTCTCTTTTATGGCTTCAATGCAAGTGTGTTGAATCACCAAGTGACATCTCCAAAATTATTTTAACAAGCCTAGAACGTGTTGTAAGAGGAAAGAAAGCCTCATGGCAGGATGAACCACAGCTTGAGATGTTCCTTTTCCCTGGAAATTATGGGTCAGATTCTGGTGTAAATTGTTCAGTTGCTGTCCTGCTCTTCACAAAACCACCCCATGGTCCTCCAGACAGTGGAGAAGTGCCTGAAAGCATAGGGAGAGACAGCAGGAGGGACAGGGCAGTGCAGGGCAGCAGCATCTCTGTCCCCATGGGACCAGCCCCTGTCCAGCAGCAACACCTCACACTCCTAATCCTGCAGCACATGATGGTCCCGTCCTGCTCAGCCCCCCCTGAAGGAGCTGTTTTGCACAACGACCTTTTAAAACTCACCTCCTTTTGCCTCCTTCCCTGCAAACCGCATGAAACAACCTGTCCCTCATCTCTGTGAGAGCAACTTGCTGCCCAAACAGAGATGCTGCATCACAAACCCAGCTGATGTATCTAATGCAGACTTTCGTGGAGCTGCAGCAACTTCCAAGAGATGAGGGTGCAAGGCTATTGGCATTCAGCAAGTTACATCAATTTTTAACTAATTATCTGCCCTTTAACTAAGCAGTCCATTGCAAACGTTCCATTTGGAAGACAAATGGAGACTTCTGGTCTGTGGAGCAGGGGCCAAGAACTCCTTGTCTGTGGGAGACCACACGGAAAATTCTCTTTGCCTCCTCTACTGGGGGTGGTTGAAGCCCATTTGTCAGAGCTGAAGCGACCTGAGGTTTGAAAAATGCTGAAATTTGCACTTTTGTGCATCAATATGAGATCACCAGAGGCTGTTGATGCACAGGTAAAGCTGTCTCCTATCTGCTCCTATAGGAGGGAGTCCCTGGGGAAATCCAGAAAGGAGAGGAAGAGAAAAGGCATAATTTGGGAGCTTTCCCCGGTGAATCACTTGATAGCCCATGTGATTTGTCTCATCAGTGTTCACTGCTGCAGGACTGTGGCATAAAAAGCAGAGAAAGCAAAAGAATTTCATCCCCTTTATACAACACTTGTATTTATTTTAACTCAATGTGCAGCTCTTCAGCAGGAACAGCTACTTCCCTGGGGCATTTTCCTTTTGTCATGTAAGAAAAAACTCCCCGTAATTCCAATGTAAGGTTGAAATCATGCACAGCAAGTGGTTAAAAAGAAAAGTCTGAAGAGGAATATTCTTTGAATTTGCTAAGATGTGATAAAGTGTTTCTAGTTAAAGGATTTTATTTGGGTTTCAACACTGTGTTGTCCAAACCTAAATTAATCACTATATTCCTCATTTTCTGAACTAAATTGAAAAACATGAAGATGCTCTAGTCACCTTTGAAATCAGTTTTGAGGGTGAACTGCACTGAATAATGATTCCCAAACCATGAACAAAAATGAATCAGTCTCTCCTTTTAAGTGGAAAATAACCAAAAAACTCCTGGGTGGGATGTGCTTCAACTCTTCTCTTGGGGAGAATTCTGTGCCCTCCATTCCTCTACAATCCCTCCCTGCCCACCATCCACACAAGACTTTACTATATTGTGGTGTCTAAAAATATAGAGATGAATAGTAAGATTCTTGTTATTCCAGTGGAGGCCACTATTTCCCTGTTGTGGCCACAAATGTAAGGATCTCTAAGAAAACATTTAAAGCTCTGGCTGAGGCTTTGGGGCTGAAATGAATGAACTGGAAGCACAGAGAGGAGCTGGCCAAAGTCAACCAAGACAAGAGGGAGGGAAAGAATGTAAAAGAGTCTGGAAAAGTTTAGTTGCATGAAGCACAGAGCCCAGCAAGTGCTGGGGATGCAGACTGGGATCATTTATGTAGTAGAGAGTTGATGGTTAAAGCTTCAGTTTTATCCTTTAGACCCTTTTTTGCCCAGTTCACCACAAATATCAGCACTAAAGTCTAAATGAACCATTTCATTTGAAGCTGCCCTGAGGAGTGTGACCCCCACCCGTGCCCAGGCTTGGAGCTGGTTGATGTCTGAGAACTGCCCACCATAATTTGGGCCACACTGGCACAGAGGAAGAGCCACTGCCTTGTCAGCATCCCCTCACCCCTGAGACGTGTCCAGCACCTACACACAGCATTTCTTGGAAGCAGAGAACACCAATGTACCCAAGGCTGTCATTAAATTAATCCTGCTGGCAGCTAAGAACACAAACCCAAAATCACAGGCTTGAGTTTGATTCAGAGTGTTTTGATAACACGTGAAAACCAGCAGATTTCTGCAGAGGTGGAGGCTAAAGATAGACCTGAGCAAACTGGCAACATCAGCAGCACGAGGCTGGAATGGAGGGGAAACCTCTCTGCCAAGAGAAGGGGAGCTCAGTCCCTTCAGATCTGCTTCTCTCAGAAGTCCCCCATCCCAAAAGGCTCTAAGAAAAGCTTTCTGTGAAATGCTTTGCACTTTGGCTCTAAAGGATCTGACACCACCACCACTCGCAGACAGAGTGACCTCAGAGTCCTTCTGAAAGGCAGTTTGAGCAGCAGCTCCTTCCCAAGGAAGAAGTGGAAGAGGGCAGTGGAAAAAGTTGCTTATAGAAGGACCAAAAATAGCCTGACATAGTAACAGTCTTACTGTAAAAGAGAATGGAAAGGAAAATCTGCAAGTCAATGAGAGAATTCACAGGGATAAATAGCAAAAGGCAGATGTCAGTGAGTCACTGCTCAGAGAAATCAGCCTTTTGCCTTTTCTTGAGTCACTGGCACATCCTGCAGCAGCAGCAGTGACCTCTTGACATCAAGAATTTTTAACAATCGTTACTCAGAGAGTCCTCCAGCCTTTATAAAGCTCCAGGAAGGACTGAAACACATGACATCATCTCTTGTTCATGTTATCCCGTACCTGAAACACACACTGGCTGGGGGGATCAGCCTTTAAGAGAACAAGTTTTGGGCTCAGAGACAAGAATTTCCAGCCTTCAGACCTCTGTTTGTGCTGTGGGACTGTAGTTCTTTGTGCTCAGCACAGACCCTGCAGCATTCAGGAGCCACCAGCAAAAAAACCCCCAAAAATTGCTTGAGATAAAACCAGCTCCAAAATTGGCTCAGTTGTTAGATCATGGTGCTGATAACGCCAAGGCTGGGGGTTCAATCCCTGTGTGGGCCATTCACTTAATGATTAGACTCAGTGACCCTTGAGGATTCCTTCTAAATCAGAATATTCTGTGTTTAACAATTGGAAAAAAAAAAGACTTTCAGTCTTCTGCAGGAGTTCTTACTAAAGCTATGAAAAATATGGTTCACAAACAGGCAGCCAGAGGTGCTCTGGGGTCCAGATGTGAAGCTAAAGCGGTGACATAACAAGGGAAGACAAAAGCACACAACATAAAACATCACCAAATGCTTCCCAGCTTCCAGGCAAGGTGATCTGGCCCAGCAGTTTGGTGCTAAGCCCTTAATCTCCAGACTTAAGCTTTGCATCTGTAAGTGGGTTTTTTTGGGGGGGCTTATTTTTTTGCCTTGCAGGATTATTTCAGGCTGCAGGATAAGTTCTGTACAGCATGTGGAGCACTGTATACAGCTCTGAATAAACAGGCATTGAAGGAATGTAGCCAGGAGAAGGAACTTATTGATATCACATGGAATTTTTAGATTGTGTGTTTCCAGGCCAGCTTCCACGAGCTCCCCTCCTTAATTTTTCAGTCTGGTTATCACAGGCTATCTCAAGGTCCCTCTCTCTGCCAGATTTCTGCGTGACTCTTCCCCTCAACATCTTGCTATAAAGGACAGTCAGTCCTAGGGCTGATTTAACCTCAAACCAGTGTAATTTTTATTTTTTTTTCCAGGGATTTTTGCCTACCCTGCAATCATGTTGAGCTCCTTTCCCAGGACTGTGACAGTGATGTCAGAGAAAGGAGTAATTTCTGATTCCCAAGGGCAGGCAATGGTAATTACCAGCTCTCCCACTGCCACCATTCCAGACTGTAGGAAGGAGGCACTAAAAACTAAATCAGGATGAAACCCTGGCTTCAGATCCCCAATTTAGAACCATTTCCATGCAGAAGTCCCTCCAAAGCCTGTGAGAAATAAGCAGTGAATGTCATAGGGAAGTAGAACAGGGTAGAGATGATTTTCGTTATTGATTTCATATTGATTTCAAACATAAAGAGCCACGAGAGAGAACCAAAAGCTGTTTTGCTGTCAGGATGTGAGCTGGGCACGTGCTTGGGAAAGGAGAGGGCTTCAGCCTCAACCTTTGCTGAAATGAGGCATTTCTGGCATGAACTGCTCGATGTTACTTTGTAGAATGAAGCAGCGACTGCTCCTTCCTGCCCCATAGCAGGGTCTCCTCATGGAGAAGAAATACTGAGATAAAGAAAAGGTGACCTCAAAAGTGACATGGGAGGGTGAGTAGAATAAAAGTTCTGAGTTGTTTCTTGAACACTTTCAGCCTGTCTGGCTGTGCAAACCCAGCTGTGGCTGTCGAACACATTACCCAAAGGACTATTCATGTAAAGGGGGCATAACATATTCTTTTTTCCTCCCAACTTGCAACCCAGCTATAGATTTAGAGGTACTGCTGTCTGCCCAGTGAGGAGGTCACTGCTGAGACATATTGGGCAAAGAATGTGCTTGCTATTTCAGCAAAGGGCATATCTAAGGATTTACAGGGAAGAGCTGGATCCTCCATGAAAGGCTCTAGAAGAGGAAAACATGAGACACAAATTGGGCAAAAGAGGTTCTTTCCATCTCAGAACTGCACCCAAACTAATTCTGGCACTTACAGGGCATGAACAATTTAGCCCAGAGAAAAGGGGCTTCTCTCAACAGACTCTTTCAGGCAGAGCAAGTGAATTGTTTTTGAATGTCAGCACTTAGTTACTCCCTCCTACAAACAGACAAACGTCAGTCCAGACTTGTAATTGCTTTCAAACTCCAGCCTGCTGCCATGGGAAGAGGTTGGAAGACCATAAATATTGGCTGACTAGAATCATGGAATGGATTCAAGCACCTACGCAAAGGAACATGTTGGGTAAGATCTCCCTGGGACTTGGTTCTGACTAGAAATGAGTTTTATTCTGATTTTTCAAGCCATTCCCATCCTTGGGTATGGAAGGAAATTGAATAAGTCAGAAATCTCGCAAACAATCAAAGGACAAACATCCAAACTGTCTCTGGGGAGTCATATTTGCCCTGTCAGCTGCTCAGAATTTACAGGCTCAGCCTTTGTAGACTACAGAGCTGAAGGGATCCCTCAGCAAATCTGCAAATGACACCAAGCTAAGGGTGGAGGTGACACACATGAAGGGCCATCCAGAGGGACCTGGACAAGCCTGAGCAGTGGGACCTTGGGAATCTCATGAGGTTTAACAAGACCAAGCTCAAGGTGCTGCACCGGGTTGGGGCAATCCCTGGGATCAATCCAGGCTGGGAATGAGCAGATGGAGCAGCCCTGGGAGAAGGGCCTGGGGGTGTTGGTTATTCTCTGAGTGACCATATTCAGTAGGAGTCAAAAACTGAATTAAGACCAAGCCTCACCGTGGTAGATGACATAAAAAAGACATAGCACCAAATACCTGCATTTAAACATCCAACAATCTGAACATGACAAAAACAAAGAGAAGACAAGAAAAGAAAGGGTAAAGTAAGGAATGAAAGACAAATGAAGCTGAGATGGAACCATTTTCCCCAAAGGTACAAAGGAGAGGAGCTTTCATTTAGTCTCCACCCCGAGTCTACCCTGCCCCATTTTCATGGAGCACAGTTTTGCATGGAAAGATGGAGATGAACTAATTGACCCACACAACAAAGCCTTGTCTAAGTCATGGATATTGTGAACCTCACTAAGCTGGACCCAGAAAACATTCCCCCAGACCACACCATCTTCTACCCTGAATCAGCATCCAGGAGTTCCAGGTTTCACTACAGGTCAAACCACTTGGGCAGTTGGGTGTTTGGAACACTGAAATACAGGCATAAGCAAACTAGAAAGGTTTTTGCATCTAAATGTGGTTGGAATACCTGGTTATAAAAACAGCTGTGCAAACATCAGGGCTGTGATTTGGAAATCAGGACGTGCTGGTTAAAGTGACAAAAATCTCCATGGGAATATTATCTCCCACAAATACATATTGTCTGAGGAAGGGATAGATTGCAGGAGAGACAGGACACAATTTTCACTTCTAGTTATCTGCACAGACTATGTATTTGAAAGCAATTTATTTGCTAGACAGGAACGAGCCAAAGCTCTGCTTGTGGGAAAATGTTCACATCAGCTCAAACACCTGAGTAACAGTCTCAGAAAAGAGTGTTCTTTTTTATTAATCACTGCAGAACAGTGATTACTTCTAGCAATTGAGCCTCTTGGGGTGGGTATATTAATTAATATAATAATATAATTAACATTTTACTAATCCCTTGTAATCTACCCTTTCTGTAAACAGGCAGAGCTTTTGGTCTCCAGGACTAGTCCAACACCTTCAAGGTCAGCTGAGGGCAAAGCTGACAAAACACCTTCCTGGATTTGCCATTGTTGCCTTTGAACAAGGGAGGGTCTGAGGTTACTGAATGCTGAACCACAGGGACGGCTGAAAACACTGGTTGTCACTCCTTGTCACAATTTCATGGCTGTTTTAGTTAAAGCAGATTAGCAGCAAACTCGGTTTGATTTAAGGTTATCAATGAAACAATCAGAGTCGAGGAAACAGATGAACTGCTTCATTGTTAGAACACTGCACAGCAGGTTTAGTCTTGCCTGACTGTGATTCCTACGGAGTGGGAGTTTTAAACCCAGCAACAAACAGGTTTCCTGAAGAGCTCTTCAGGCTCTGCACTCCCACCTTTCAAGTGTTCTCATCTCAGTCGGTCTCCATGGCCACCACTATCTCTTAAAATCATTGTGATTCACCAGTGCTCCCCCAGACAGGAGACAAACACTAGAGGTGGGTTAGTCATTGGTTTAGAGGCTTAGGAATAAAAGAACACAAAGAATAGACAGAAAAATTACAGGAGGGTGTTATCAAAGGTGAGCACTGTGACTCAAATCACAGATATGGAACCAGGCAGTTCAAGGCACGGAACCAGAGACAGTGTTTTCACCTTTCTGCCTGTTTGTTTTGATATCCAAAGCCTGCAAACTGAGGATGAGGTGACTCAGAGTGCCCCTTGCTGGTTAAAAATAAGAGAGAAAACTCAAAGCATCTTATGCATGTCCCAGTTGAAAGTAGACACTTGAGTGAGTATTAGTTCAAACTTCTGAGAATATTCTTGAAGTGGGTGACTAAAACAAGCCTTTCAGTACATCCAGACATTGCTCAGGAAGCATCAGACTTACTTTGTTTTACTGCTGTCTTTGCAGAAGGAGGAATATTTGGGATATATCAGCAATACCTGAAGATCTGATTTCTTACAACAACTGTACCTGAGCCTGGTGGTCAGAAAGTCTATTTTTAAGCCATCTTAAACAAAAAAGAGCCTTCTCAGCTCATCTGTGTATCATTACTATGCCCCAGGCTTAAGACTATAGGTTGAAAGATGAGGGAAATGATAAATAGTAAAGGTTAAAAGATTAAGCCATGAGAAAACAGTTACAAGAAATTTTATAGAGACCTTTGCATAGAAAAGGAGTTGCTTCCCCTCCTTTTACCCATCCTCTGACTCTCCCTGTACCTCTCCATCCTTTCTAGAGTAACTTTTTAAATCTTTTTAAAACTACTACAGAGGGAATGAGCAAAATACCTGCTGTGAGAGAGCTGCTGAACATGAACAACTGGATGTCATGGTGAATTTCCTCAGTGTCACTTGAGGGCTTCACTCTCCTGAGTGAAACATTTCCATCTCTTTTATATCAGCAACTGGTGGTGGGAACCAGCTGCACATATAGCCAAGACAGAGAATCCCAAAAGCTCACACACACTGGCCTTGGCTTTTCTATCTCTGGGAAGTTGGTCATAGTTCTAGTAAATTCTTCAGAGCCCTCCAGCTCTGAGCATTGATGAACCCTGCCCAAAAACAGGGAAGTTTTCTCATTGCTCAGAGAGGAAAGACTGCAAGTGAGGGTCTCTCAAAGACTTTTTCATGGAGCACAGGGGGAAAAGCACATCCTGCAGGACAGAAGACACCGGGCAAAGGTGCCAGGGATGTCTCTGGAGTCCAAGGCAAACACAGAGCAGGACAGTGGGATCCATAAGAGACCCTCTTGTGCATCAGAGATGACCAACAATATTCCTGCTGAGTTTCCACCCCTCAGGAAACAAAGAGATTAGGACTAAGTAATATATTTCTAACAAAGACATGCTAGAAGAAAACCAGCATTAACAAGGCTCATATCACAGAATATCCTGAGCTGGAAAGCTAAACACATCTTTCCTTCCTTCCTCTCAGCAAATCCTACCAAAAAGGATATGTCTATGCAATTCCAGCCCTTCTTCAGAGCTGCTGATTCTCTTCTAGCTCTGCCATGATCACACATTGTCCCTCCCTACTCCAAGTTATTTCATTTAGGTTAAAAAAAACCCCTCCACCTCAGATGTGTCCTGCACTGAATTAGTGCTGGGGAACAACAGAAACTTTCAGGCTCCCATTTAATTTCTAGGAAAACTCACATAATACATGAGGAAGGATTTGCTGGGGAAGAAAAGATGATCTCACAGCTCTGCTGGTTGGATACAGACTCAGGCTGGATATCAGCTCTTACCACCAAGAACCCACCACACTCAGTCATTTCAGCCAGGGGGTCACTGTTTGGGTGTTCCTGGTGTGACCTGGGCCCTGATGTGCGAAAGCCAGAAGGCCTCAAGCTGCAGCTGAACTCAGTGATAGCTGGGAATAAATATAGTTCTCTGCACTGCTGAGTCTCCAAAAAAAACTAACTGTCATTGGGGATCTCTCAATAAGCACCCCAAAATTAGAGGTCACTCCCATCCTGTGTCCCTGTTTCCCCATCAGTGCCATTCTATTCAGGCATAAGGGAAAGGAATGAGAGGGGTTTGGGTGTGCTAAAATGCCACAGTAATGGGAACAGTAGAGAAAATCCAAATGGAAAGATTCAGACTGCACTTGAATATTATTAAGGAAATAAAGCATGTGGCTGATCTAGGATATAAAGAAAGATAAGATTTAAGAAAGATAAAAAACTGTTGGAAAGCATCCAAAGGAAGGACACGAAGATGGTGAAGGGCCTGGAGGGGCCATATGAGGAGCAGCTGAGGTGACTTGGTTTGTTCAGCTGGAGAAGAGAACACTGAGGTCAGACCTCACTGGGGTCTGCAGCTCCTCAGGAGGGGCAACCCTGATCTTTGTGAGCAGGGACAGCCCCCAGGGAATGGCTGGAGCTGTGTCTGGGCAGGCTCAGGTTGGATCTCAGGGAAAGATTCTTCCCCCAGAGGGTGGTTGGCACTGACCAGGCTCCCCAGGGCAGTGGGCACAGCCCCAAGGCTGCCAGAGCTCCAGGAGGGGTTGGACAACGCTCTGAGGGACAGGGTGGGATTATTGGGGTGTCTGTGCAGGGCCAGGGGTTAGATTGGATGGTCATTGTGAGTCCCTTCCCACTCAGGATATTCTGTGATTCCATGATTATATTATCTAAATGATAAGAAGAGTCGTTGCTCATTCTTCTCTTGAGAAGTAATGAGTCACATGGGAAAAAAAGTCATCATATTTTTGGAAACCGTACCCTAATGTACATAAAGAGACCAAGTGCAGGCTACTTAGGAACTATGATCCTGACTTCAGAAAGTTTGGCCTTGCAACTTTTAACACACTTAGACAAAAATAACTCCAAAAAGACCTGTGCTGGCAGAGCACTTTGCCGTTCAAGTTAATGGCCACAGTAGCTCCAGCGTAGCTGAATCTCTCAGAGAGCTCTGAAAGCTTCTGGCTTTAACATTTACAAAATCAAGGAAATGCATCTCAACTGTCTTTTGTAGCTTTGAAAACAAAGCTTTTCTTTAAAAAATACATTTCTTCAGGCACAGTGGGAAGAAGAGAAAGATGCTGATCTGGGAGGGAGGGGAACTTAAGTGTGTTTTAAGCCAGGAGGGTGGTTTGATTCACTGCTCTGAAAACCAGAATGCCAAAAGCATGAAAGGGATTCAAAGGACAAAGCTCGAGGTGCACTCAGGCTGTTCCTCTCCCGAGGTCTCAGGCTGGTCTGCACCTTTGGAAATGCATCTACACCCGGGACAAACCAAGGCAAGGAAGCCCATCCTGGATGTTTCTGAAGCACAGAGGATGTGACGGTTTCTGGTCAGTGGTCAGAGAATTCCAAGCTGTCCAAGAGCTCAGTGCTGTGCCTGGACAGTGTCAAGCCCACGTTTCCCATAGCTCTGCAGAGACTCCAACCTCAGTGTCAGGGACACAGGAGAGCTCAATAAACAACCACATTTTAAAAGCTTATCCTGCTCTTCTCCGTTTCTGGTCAGTCTGGAACCTTGGACTGACACCTGGACACACACTCCGTAAAAAGCTGAAGCAAATTTGAGGACTTTCAATCCTTTCAGAGTCTGAAATATGGCCCTTTAGCACAACAGAGCCAATTCAATCCCCATATTCACACAGGGCACGTTCTCCTGGCCTGCCTTCGTAATACATTTATAAACTATTTCCTGTTTAGTAAACTCTGTTTAACAAATTACTTGACTTCAATTCCAGCATCTGCAATAACCACCAGTAAGAGATAAGGCAATGGTCTGATGACAAGCAAATTAATTCTAATTATTTCTGATTATACTCTCATTTGAAATAGATGTTAATACTTAACCAGCTCTAGTCAACTTCTCAAAAGCAGAATTCCAAAGCACTTCCTTACCGAATTCAGCCCCTGTGACCTCAGATCTCTGCATCCCCAGACAACTTCCATGATGTCAAAGTCTTCTTAAGTGGACTCCAGGGAACAATTCCTAGACTGGTACTTTCCACTGGAAAAACTCTGTGTTTTCTCTAAAGATCTAGGGAAATGTCTTTGCTTTCTCCCTCTCTCAAAGTTAAGAAAGCTCATTAAAATATTAAATGAAGCCCAGGAAATCTGTTGGACACATTACTTGCCAGTTTGTTGAGTTTGTTGTTTGGGTTTTTTTGTTTGTTTGTTTTTAAAATTTTTGCTTTGTGTGCAAAAACATAACAAAATATAAAACCCCAACTCCAAACACAAAAAACCCAACTCCAAACAAACTCCTTTTCTGTGCTGGCAGAATTATTTTCTCATGCTTGTGACAGCTGAGTGACCTGCTTTTATTTGCCTGTGTCTCTGCCTCTGTGGTAAGAGGCACAACTGGGATGGCAGCACTGCTTAGGAAGGGGGGGTTGGCTGAAGAAATGACTTAACCTGGGTTACCTGGGAAGGGCTGGGATTTGGAAACAGTGAAAGGCAAGTGGCAGGTGACAGAGCAGAGCCTGAGTTCAGGAGGTGGGTCTGGGAAGGTAAATGTGCCTCTTTAACCATGTCTGCATTTCCAGCAGGTCAGGGAGGGGATCCTGCCCCTCTGCTCAGCCCTGTGAGGCACCTCTGGAGTGACGAGTCCAGTTCTGGGCTGCCCAGGACAGGAGGGACACGGAGGGACCACAAAGGCCACAGAGATGCTGAAGGGATGGAGCATCTCTGTGATGAGGAAACAATCCTGTGCCATGAGCCCTGGGATGGCCCTGCTGGAGCAGGGAGGTGGCACCAGATGCCCCACAGAATCACAGAACAGCCTGAGCTGGGAGGGACCCACAAGGATCATCAAGTCCAACCCTTAGCCCTACAAAGGACCGTCCCCAAGAGTCACCACTCTGGTCCCTCCCAACCTGACCCACTCTGGGATCTTCTTGATTATCTGTTACTGTTAATTGAGAAAGCTGATCTCAAAAAAGACCTGCAGCTTCATTACAAAGGGAATCTCATCTCTACAGTGGTTGCCAACACAAAGTCTTCCACTCCCTGGTTCCAGAGGCTGCCAAATTTTAGCTTAAAAGAGCAAGAAATACACCTTTCAGCCACAGCCAGTACTGTCTGGGAAGTACTTTCACACATTTGCGGGATCCCTGCAGGCGCCCTAAAATATTCCAAATCCTGAGCTTTGAATAGAATAATTTTAAGGATTTCCACATCTAGGAAAAAAAACCCACCACCTTCCCATAGTTCAGAGAAATACAGAAGAAGATAAGTATTAACTACTGATGAGCAAATGAAGATGTAGAAAGACAACATGATTAATAACATGGTAAATAGTGTTTAGAAAGAAATTTAGGGAATAAAAAAATTGGACCAATCTGCCAAGTGGACTCCTCTACAATGGTCACATCCTGATCTTTCTCATGCACTCTCCTATTTGTGGGCAATTTTCTCTCAGCCTTGTAAATAACAAAGAGACCATTTTCTTTGTTGGCACAATAATTTCACTGACTTCCAGGGATTTATACAGGCATAAATTAGGATCACTCTGTGGAAAACACACTGCTTCCTCTGGGTAAATATTATTAAAAGGGTTGGGAGGAAGGAATGCCCTCTGAAAGGCACTGGAAACAGGGTGCATCCAGGAAGAGGATTTGAAACTTGGCAAAAGAACCTCCAGGCAACTCTTACTCATGCCAGACTTTATGCTATTGATTCAGTAAGACAAAAAAAGTTAGCTGGTTTTGTTTCCCCCACATCTTCAGTTTCAGCTTGAGATGGCCGGTGAGTCTAACAGGGAAGTGCAACCAGTTACATCCCACTGGCCTTGTTCCAAGAGGATTCCAGGGATAGTGAGACGTTCAGAGGCTGCAGCTGAAGGTTTCTCTATAAATCAGACTCTCTCCATCCCCATGGATGCCCCTGAGAGTGATGCTGCTCACAGAGGTTACCATTTGGCTCATGGTTAATACCTATCCCTCAGCCTTTACTGCAGGCTGGGCTATTCCTAATTATTCAGAGCAGAAAATATCATCCTTACACGAGTGGCATCAAGAGGTCAGGACCTGTAATACAGTGAAATATTTCCAAATGAGACCTTCTTAATCCCATTTTATGCTTTTCTTCAAAGCCACCTTTCATAAATCTCCCTCTGCTCTGATGGTGGATGAACTCTAACGAGGTTTTCTTGGACTAACACAGCTCAGCTTCAGCTGTGCCTCTAGCAATTGGCACTGGGTGAAATCAAAGCCCTTCCTCGTATCAGATATTTGGTACATAAGCAGTAAAATGCCAAAGATCCAAGGGCCCCTCAGTCCTACTGAAATAAATAACCAAACCACTCCACTCTGGCAGCAGTTCCTCACTGCCCATTAACAATTCTGCTGCCAGATGAGCAGCTCTGAGATGGGAACCACTTTGATTTGATGCTTTGTGATATCACAGCTGTTTCAGAGTGTTAAACATGACAACATTAAAAAGTGTGACACAATCTGTGGTAGCCAAACCCCCACATAGGTGAACACCAGAATCCAGTGCAGCACAAAGGTCACCCTAAAATCCTTTCAGTCCCACTATATCCTATATAATACTGTGGGAGGGGGGACAGACACTTGATTTGCTCAGTTACTCCCTGCACTTGCTGCGAGCCCCTGGAAAATGTGACACTCTCAGGTTTCCAGATAACTGCAAAAATTGCAGTGATATCTTTCCAGTGACCTTCCTCACCACCAAAGCCACAAAAGAGAGGAGCCTACTCAGGATTTTGTCATATGATAAAAGAAAAAAGGGTAGCTCTGATAGAAGTACTGAAGCTTTGAAATCCTCTTACGTTTATTTCAGGATAAGAGGTGAAAACTGCAGCCATTCGGGTGAAATATGAACAGGTTGGCAACATCAATCTTGTAACAACCCACTGATAAAGAAAGGGGTTTTTTTTTCTTCAGGTCTGTATTTCCTTTCAACTGCCATTTTTTAATGTATGACTGAAAAGCCTTTTTATTAAGCTTTTGTAACTTGTCCTGGCTATTCCTGGGAGGAAGGATTTGAAGATGCTTCTCACTTCACCCTTCAAGGAATTAGCACAGTGTTAGAGGGTCCTTGAGTGAATTAAGTAGGGCCACATGTTTGCACTGAGGAGCAAATTCTGGATATCTCTCTGCTTGTACTGATCACTTACTATGCTTTAACATCCACTTAATGAGCTTCAGACCTTGCTGCAGAAAACAAGTCCCATTTCTGTATGCAAAGTCGTTTACAATTTTTCTATAGAGAAATAAGATACTTTAAAAAAGAATTGTAGCTGCTTTCACCCTGAAGAATATTCATTTTTAAATGAAAAGCTATTAAGAATTTCTGGGTAAATACTTAATATTTTGGCAGGTTGCAGCTGAAAAAAACCCTCTTTAGATTATAGAATGACACAAAGGTTTGGGTTAGAAGGGACCTTAAAGATCATCCAATTCCAACCTCCTTGCCAGAGACCACCTTCCACCAGCCCAGGTTGTTCCAAGCCCTGTCCAACCTGGCCTTGGACACTTCCAGGGATCCAGGGGCAGCCACAACTTCTCTGGGCAACCTATGCCAGGGCCTCCCCACCCTCAGAGCCAAGAATTTCTCCCTAATATCCCATCTATCCTACCCTCTGCCAGTGTGAAGCCATTTCCCCTTGTCCTGTCACTCCAGGCCCTTGGAAATTGTCTCTCTCCATCTTTCCTGTAGGTACTGCAGTTCCACAATCAGGTCACCCAAAACCTCCTGTTTTCCAGGCTGAACTACCCCAATTCTCCCAGCCTTTCCTCCCAGCAGAGCTGCTCCATCCCTCTGATCATCTTGGTGCCTCCTCTGCACTCACTCCTACAAATCAATACTCGCACTCCTTTCTGAAGTGTCTTCTCAAAGGAAAAGTTCTCCTCTAGAACATTCAGTTTTATCCAAAAATCCATCCCCTCCTTCCTGCTCATCGACTGGGGCTCATCCCTGATGTCATCTTGTTCTAGAGGCAGACCTTGGTAAAACCAGAGCTTTGTTACTTGGCTTAAAGACACTGGATCCACATCATCTCCCAGGGAAGTCTTTCCCAGCTGGCTCTCATCACTCAAGGACAAATTTTCCCCAACTGTCACATACATCGTCCCAAAATTTTCGTCATCACTGAACCTTTCAGCTGTATGTTAGTCCTCCCACACATTTTTCCCCTCTCCCATTTTTTTTTTTTTCCATTTGGTAACCCAGTTCTAAGAAGGACATATTTGTTTGCAGGAAAACAACCGGCCCCTGAACTGCCCTCGGGCCAAAAATTCCTCACTCCCTAAACTCGTTTCCTCCAGCTTTATTAATTTTCCCATATCAGGATAATGATTTGCTGACCTGAGCGACAAAGGGGCCTCTCTTGAGCACAGACACACCCCTCAGAGCCTCCTCCAGCACGGATTTGCCGCTGGAAGTGCTGTGTTTACCCACACAGGCTCAGATTCCACAGGAACACGCTGACTGTATTTCTCTCCTGTCTGGAGTAAAGTGAGGCACGTTCCACTTGAAGGCAAAATAATCCCAGGAAAAAAAAAAAGAAAAGAAACAAAATCCCAGAAACTTTAGACTTTCTGGAAGAGTTTTGGAACATCCCCAAAGGCGAATAAAAGGATTTTATGAAGCATTCCAATACTCATATGAAAGTCATTGGGGGGAAATACACACAATGCAAATCACTCCAGGGATTACGAGTCTTCCAGCAAAGAATTCCTTCAGCTTCTCGTTTCTTGGATAAAAGATTTCAGAGTATTATAATCTCATTTTAGGGTTATTTGTGCTGACTGATAAGGGTTTTGATGCGCTGGCAGGTGAGGATATAAGTATACATGAGAATATTTGCTTCCACCTTCCTGTAAATGTATATTCATGCCTCTCTCCCCCTCCACGGGTCTCTATTTAACTGAACATCAACCATCCCCATTCTTCCCTCAGAAAGAGCAGGATAAATCAGGAATAATCCTGCTGAAATCTCTAACTTAAGCCAGTCTCAGGCCTCAAGACACAGTAATGAGTTTTGAACCTGCCTTTCCCATCACAAGTACAAAGTGCTTGTGATGCACTCCTGGACCTCTTTTCATTCTAAGTGATTAATAAGCAAAAAAATCAGCCCCCAACTTTTTCACAAGAAGAGAAATATGTCCATTTGACCTTATATGAATCTTCCTGTCCAAGTAGAGAGCTCTGTAAACACACTGAAGCAGAAGCATTAACAAAATCAGGCATGTTCTCAGTGAATTTGTTACAGGCCAACAACACATGAACGTTGAGAAGAGCCAAAAACTCTTTGGTGGCCTGTTTGAAATGAACTGTTGGTTTCACTCCATTTTCTAAGCAGATAAAGTGTCCACATGAATTATGTTCAAAATACTCATGCAGAAAAGGGGTGTAGGCCCATAACTCCAGGATTTTTCTTTTCCTTTTGGTTGTGATTCTGAAACCCAGTCCAGTTTGGCAAAAACAACCCATTCTGTATAAAAAAACCTGTTTAGCTGAAAGGGATTTCTTGCACAGAGAATCCTGTGACTCTCCCACAGGCCAACAGTGTGTCACTAAGTGACCTTCAGCACGGGTCTTTACTCCTAATTTACTAGGGGGTAATATTTTTCAATAGCATTTGGGAGATAACTGTGGCTAAATAACGACATGCTCCCTAGATTAGGCCATGCATGTTCTTTCTGCCAAGCACCTTATCTAAAATAATTCTTCTTTTTGGGGGGAAGACAACACATCACGGTTTTTCATTTCTAATATACTGTCTCCTTCCTTCCTCTGTGCTAAATAGTGAAGAATATTCTGTAGGGAAAGCAGAAAACTCAGTGACTTGAATCTCACTTCTGTTCCCAAATTGTATTTATCTTTATTCTTCACTTCAGCAGTCTGAACAGCAGAGCTGTGACTTTTTAGGGCAGTGCCTGTAACAGGAGGCTTCTCCATAATGGAGAAGCAAGGAATTTTTATCCGTTCCTTCTGCTTGAAGGTGTTTCCCTTTGCAGATGACATTTAGATGAATGAGGAGATGAGGATGAGCTGTTGCCTTGTGGCCAGAGCAGGAAATCAGATCTTGATTACACTGTCTAATGTGAGGACACTTTAAGAAGAAAACAAAATAGTAATAATAAAAAAATAACTGCTCATTTTCCCTGGAAAGAAACCTTTTTCAGGATATTGAAGGGAATGAGGTGTAAAACACAGCCTATCCCCAGTGTTCCCTGAATTACTGGAGATGAAAACTCCCTGCTTGGTGATTATTTCCCCCCATTCTTAACCCTGAAACATCAAAGCCTTTCCATGCAGTGTAGGTAGAGAATAACAGCCCTTAATTCTGCATCCCCAGTCCCTTCTGGAACTTGGGCCACAGGACCTGCCACCAGAAATAACTTCAAGGACAGAGCTGGCAGGAGCAAGGAGCAGGAGGCAGAGCTGCTTTCAAGTGTAACCAGAGCACTGATGATGTAACTAAAAGTCTGCTCTGGCTCCTGAAACTCATGAAACACTTCATCCTGCCCGTGTTGAGACATGACACATGTTACCCAAAGCCTGGCTTAATCAGCTTAGAAACCTGACGGAGGTTAACAGGAAAAGCAGCTCCCACCAATGCACTCGCCAGAGGTTCTGCTCTCCGAGCAAGCCAGAGGAGTAACTCCCAAATGCTCCATAATCTCACAGGAGTTCATCAGTCACACTTTTAAAGGGCAGTCCCCTCACTTCACTGGGCATTTTTCTAGAATGTTTCAGGTAATTCAGGATTTACCTTCAATACATCGGCATTCTCCTCACGTGCATCCACTGGGAGGAATCACCTGGGATACCGAGGCTGGTCCCATCCTACTGCAAACAAACTTGTAGGGGAGGCTCTTCTGTTGTGTCCAACAAGCTCCTGGCACAGGTATCCAAACGCTTTTGTAGTCCTCTCTGTCAGGGCACAGGGCTGCTGCTTCCAAAGGGATGGGGAGCCAGGAGTGATCCCGAGGCAGGAAGAGCAGGAACCTCCCCAGTTGTGAGCAAAGTGAGCAGGACAGAGCAGGTTCAGTCAAGAGTCCCAATCATCACAAATCCATAGTGAGGAATCAGGTTTTAAAGCCAAGGCAGGAGCAGGATAAGGCAGCTTTAGGGTCAGTGGGGGTAAACAGGGTCACCCCCAGCCCACTGATCACAGAGAGGTCCACAGTGACGAGGAAGATTTGATGCCAAGCCAAGAAACCAATTCATGGGTCAGGGTCCAAATCATAGCTCAGACAAAGACCTGCAATCCTACAGCACAGCTTGGACTAGGAGCCAACTCCCAGGACTGAGCTTAAATCACCTCCCATGGGCAGGGTGGAGACCTCAGGTGAGGCTGGTCAGCACATTTAGTGCCCTCAGGGTTCCCAAACCCTCTGAGTTCATATGCACATTTCTTCCTCTTTATTTCCCTGCTTTTTTTCTCTCTCTCTTTTCTTTTGCTGAGCTGATCCTCAGTGGATCTGAGGGGGGTTATGGCTCTGGTGAGACCTTCTCAAGCTGGTGGGTGGAGCTGAAAGGAGCCAAAACTACACAGCAGCTGATGTCTGCAGGGAATCCCCTCAGTGCTGCTGATCTGACACCACAGCACTTGGCTCCCTGGGCTCCAGGGCTCAAGTCAAAGCTTAGCAGAATAGGACAGGCCATGGAGTCTCCTGGGTGTCTCTCTCTAGGGTTGCTGAGTTGCTCTACTCAGGAAGGAGGTCACACAGCTTCCCAGGATGACTGCAGGACACCCTGAGTGCTCTTGCTGCAGCATCACTGCTGGGCTAGGCATGGGGGAAAAGAATGAGGTTCAGTGACGTGACAGGAGCACCCTGGTGTGGCTTTGATAAGTTGGGGTGAGAAATAACCCAAAATTCTTGCAGGGTTTGTGTACTGATAACCTGTCACTGCACAATTCACATACTGAGTACAACACACCAACCCCTCACGCTGTGCCAGAGCAGAACTTGAGAACCCATATCTGTCCCAGATGAGGTTTCCTCAGCAGTGAACATGTGCTGAAGAGCAGAGGTGACTCTAATGGGGCTTGTTTACACAACAGCCCATGGAAGCAGCGTAACCAAGTCCCAGTGGAATTTAGGAGCTTAATTCCCTCATGCTTTTTTGAGGGCTCCAAACATTAACAAATTATGTGAGATGACAGCAGCAGCATTCTCAGCCAGTGAGTATTCCCACTGTGTTTTTCTGTTCTCCCAAATAACTCGTGTCTAGGATGCTGTAATTCACTCGTGGATTTCCCTCTGGAGCAAAATACTTCATTAACTCTTTGAATTCATAAAACCTCCACCCTCTGGGATATGCTGATACTTCTCCTCAGTGCTGTAGCACTCCATGAGTATATTTTGTCTTTTCAAGGGCGTGGTTTAGTGGTTAATTAAACACTACTGAACATGTATAAAGAAATGAGGATCCCATCCTTAGTTCTCACACTGAAGATCTAACTGAACATACTCCTCCAACCTTAAAGGCAGAACTTTCCAGGATAAGAAAAATGAAGATATCACCGTTACAAACATGAAATGTGGTTCGCTGTGTTATGAAAAGTTTTGAGAAACCACTGGTTCTGCCTAAGAATTAGAAGTTTCCAGTGCTGTCTGATAATGTGTTCTTTCTGGGCTCTTGGGAAGGTCTCATGTTCCCCCAGCCTGCTCCTGCTGCTGCCCCATCCCATTCCCATCCCTTTGTGGCCTTCTGAAGCCACACACTGACCTGCCTAAGAGCTCTTGAAACAAAACTAAGTTATTTTTAGGCAAGGTTCCTTCAGCATTCCCGTTCAGAACCACGTGTGGACAGTTGCCTCAGTGTTCCCGAAGGCCATCAAACTGCACTATGAATTTGAATTCTCTTCCACGAGCTTTGCTCCCAGAGCAGACCTGTCTCATTATTATTCTCTTTCCACAAATGAATGAGAAAATCTGCCTTTCTGCCCTGATCTCTCCTTACTGTTTGTTCAAAACATTAGATAAATTTCAGGCTCTTCCTATTAGCAATTAGAAAGAAAAGCACAAATCCTAATTAATATTTGGAATTTGCAGCCTGAAGAAGCCTGACCGTGTTAAGTCAATCAGTTTGTTAAAATGTCAAGTGCTGTGCTGGATTCATTTAATATGTTGGGTTTATATATATTTAAAAACCAAGAAAAGAAGATTATAAAACCTGTACTGAAGTATTATACTTACACTTGAAAAATTTAGGGGGTTGGGTGTTTTTCTGCATTTTTAAAGCTGACTTCTGTCGTCCACGAACTCCAACAAACTTTATTCTGTGGTACCTGATAAGTTTATTGGCACTTTTAGAACAGGCCGATTCTGTTGTTATGACTCAAGTCTCAGTCAGAAAAAGTGCCTTCAAAAGAGAATTTAATTAACCCAGAGAAGTTTTTTTGGGGACACCAAAGCACATTCAGCACTTTTTCCCATTTCATCTTGGCTCCATGTTAACCTGACCTTGAGCACATCAAGAGTCTACACATCAGAGGAGTGATTGTCCACAGCCCTGGTCAAACCTCCTGCATCACCCACAGCCCATTATTTCTGAAGTGCTGTTAGCAAACAAACTCAAACAAGCTTTTTCCCAAGCTTTCCTTTTCCCCCCATGGCCTTGGCAAGCTCTGAGTGCAGATTAATCCAAAAGCTTCTTCAGTTCAAGTGACAAACTCCACATGGATATTCAACTGTTTACGTCAGTGTGAAGATTCCCTTCTCATGGCTCTTGTCTGGACCTTTTTCTGATAGAGGTTGTGGTGCCCAGATGGTTTCTAAATTGAAAAGGACTTCCCTGCTCTGCCTCCCTTTACTTCTCCCCTCCTTTTGAAGTCCTGGAAGGCTGAGATAGTGCAAGTGAGAGCTGAGAGAAGGAGACAGGAGTGTTACGGATGGGAAGGAGCTTGAGCCAAGGCACCCAGTTAACTTCTGGGAGACTGCAGTCAGACACCAGGGGGATGCCAAATGATGAAGTCAGCAGTTGTACAGAGGCCTTGGGTTTGGGGCCACACTCAACATATCAAATCTAATGTGAAGCTTTTTGAAGGTTCCTCAGAAGTGGATGAATTGTGTTGGCTGTGCTCTCCAAGCACTGCTATGGCTTTCTGGCACAGTGCCTGTCACTGAGGAGACTGTTGCTATTGTTACAACAAAATTGTTCCTTTCCACAATGAATTTCACTGCTTTTTATGGTTATCTTGAATAAAGTGTAGTTATTTCAATATTCCTGCTGAATTGAAGGAGCAAAAAATGGTCCACCTACCCCTAAATCACCACATTCCTTTTCCCAAAGCACTTTTGTCAGGGAGAGAAGTATAAAACTACTTGGTGAAGGGAATCATAGAATTATGGAATACAGAACATCCTGAGTTGGAAGGGACCCACAAGGATCATCCAGTCCTGCTCAGACATCGGAACAATCCCACCCTGTCCTTCAGAGCGTTGTCCAAGCCCTCCTGGAGCTCTGGCAGCCTTGGGGCTGTGCCCAAACCCTGGGGAGCCTGGTCAGTGCCAGCCACCCTCTGGGGGAAGAACCTTTCCCTGAGATCCAACCTGAGCCTGCCCTGACACAGCTCCAGCCATTCCCTGGGGGCTGTCCCTGCTCACACCGAGCAGAGATCGGAGCTGCCCCTCGTCAGCAAGTTGTGGCCTGCTGTGAGGTCTCCCCTCAGTCACCTCTTCTTCAGGCTGAACAAACCAAGTGACCTCAATAATATATTATAATAATAACAACAAAAGATATTGCTGTTTGAAGCTGCTCAGCCAGGGTTGCACAAGAAGTGCCTGTGAACCATCAATCCAACCCTGTGCTCTTGGGTGGCAGTGCAGCCTCATCCCCTTCAGCTGTTTGCTCTCTTCTGGTGCAATGCACTATTTCCTACCCATTTCTGAGAAGTTCAGTCTCAGGGATTAAAAGAAATGGAGTCTGACCTTTTTATTATCCACGTTAAAGCATTGTTACTGAGCACTGGAACTTCTGAGAGCTGTTCTGGCTACGATGCTTGAAGCAAACTTGTCAGAAGGATGGGGGGCTCCTCAGCTGCACAGAAACAAGGGACATTTTTAAAGGAAATGGAAGTGGACACCTAAAAACTTGGATTTAGAGCATCAAGTCACACAGGAAGAAATCTGCATCCTCCAGCTTTTTTGTGAAGGGTTAAATGTGGATGAGAGTCATGGGAACTCCTCTTTCACATGATGGATTTTAAAGGAAACTTTGATGCTGACAGATCAGAGTTCCAGTTCCAGTTCAGTTCAGTTCCCATTACATCAGCAGATCTCAAGTTCACTTTATTGCCATGTAAGAAAGTCTCTTTGCCCAAACACTTATCTGCACTTCACTATAAGAAAAAAAAAGTACTGCTTTTTTGTACAGAACTTCTGTTTTTCTTAACACTGATGCAAGAAAAATGTGAGGAAAAATTCACATAATTTTGCTAAATCTAATCCTGATTTGGTTTTGTGACTTTCCTCAAGACAGTGAATTACATCTCACACTTTCAGGCTGCTGGTTGCCTGTAGGAGCCTGGGAGGGAGGGCGACCTCAGGGTGCTCCTGACATCCAGCACAGCTTTGGTTTCTTCTGCTAAATAACTCTATTTCTACCTATTTCCAACTGGTCAGAGTAGAACAGTTGTCAAGGCTGGTACCACATCTTTATTATTTGTTGTAACATAGCAGCTGTAGACTCAGTTCTATGTCCAGTACTCTCAGGTTTAGGACTGGAATAAGATTTTTTATTAAGGTACAAACCTGGAATATCCTATTAGAGGATAAAAAGCCACTGAGCACATTCTTCCTTTTCTCTGGCCAATTTCAATTTGAAACATTAAATGTTGTTGGCAAACGCAAAGAGACAGTCAAGGTAAATAATGTGCTTTGTGCTTGGGTTAATCAACTGCCTGAAGTACCACCCATGAAGCAGATAAATCAGACTATTCTTCTGAGTCCTGGCTCAAAGAAGGTTAAAAGAATATTTTGAACATTACCATAATCTAATATGTGAACAAATGTACAAATGCTGCATTCAGGAGAGTGGTAACAAAATAACTGTGCTGCCCTGGGGAGGCTGATGGAGAAACGCCAACACGTTCACTGCCCTGAAAACAGAAGACTAGAAAATACACATATCAAGTTAAACTAATGACTTATGTGTCCCAAAGGCAGGTCTGAGGAGAAGGAACCCCTCAGAAGGAACAAATAATGAATGCATTGCCTGTAAGAGAAGTGTTTATTTCTCCTTCTAGTAGGAGGCTCTTTCATAACAGAGAACAGGAGAATTTGATATTCCTCCCATCACTTTGGGAGGATCGCTGGTGCTCCCCAGAGGACTGTCTGCCTGCAAGGAAGCTGCTGCGAGGGCAGGTACTCCCAAAGGCAGTTTGGTTTGTGGGTGGGTGGGCTGGGTATGAGCAGAGATCAGGGCTGGCAAATCTGAGAAAAGGGTGACTGGAAAGGAGAACAGTCCAGGGGAAAACATGGCTGGGGAGAGATGGGAATAAGGGGACTTGTAGAGAAAGGTCACAGCAAAGTACACAAAAGAAGTTTTCTGAAAGCACAGAAGAAAGACTTTAGAAGAGCTGACCAACAAGTGGGTTTTTCTGTACAATACAGTCCATCCTTCCCAAGAAAAACACAACCCCCTTCTGTGCCCACCAACAGTCTCAGGGCAACACCCTGAGACTCATTTTTGGACATCCAAATTTCAGAGCTTATTAGGGAAGAGTGCACCAGGCTGTTTCCTTACCTTGTGCTGCTCCAGGAGATGTTGTACCCTCTGGAATTCCCAGTATGTGTTCACAGCACATCCAAGGCATGCAGCATCTTTATGTTCATGCCATGAAAACTTCATTTTGATGGGGTGCAACACAGTTCTTGGACTGCTTCCAGTATCTTAAACTGAAAAAAAAAGACCAAAAAAAAAAGCTTACAAAATTAATGAGTGTGTGTTAGGAGTCACATGCACACAACAGAACCCCAGCTGTACTGTGTGAATGGAGCCAGCCTGTGTCCTTTGGCACCTGGACAAGCAAACTGCCCAGGATTTGTTTAGCCAGGAAGAAAAGACTCAAAATGTAGGAGCTTACACTCAGAGGCTGGATCCTGAATCCACAGCCTGGTAGCACAGCAGGGTTTTCAGGAGCTCAGATCAATAGACAGGGTTCTGTCCTTGTGTCCAGCCCCTGTCACAACCCCACAGTCCTTCCCAGAAGGACTTTTTCACCCAGGTTTTAATCATGGAATAAAACAGAGCCTTGTGCAATTTTCAGCTGTGATTATTGGATTTAGGGACAGTGTAGTCATGGACCTTTCTCACCCCATTCCTGCTTCATCCCTCTGTTCTCATCCCATCCCTAATTTCTTCCTCCATTTAAACAACTGCCCAGAAGGAAAAACTGCCCACCAGCAAGTTCCTTGCCCAGAAAGGTTTTGCAAGGAATGGCTTCTGATACCTCTATTTCACAGCAGCTTGGAATCTAAGCTTATATTTACACTGATACATGTGTGTTCATGGCTAAAGCTGCACTCAGAACATCCAACAGCCTATAGCTGTCAACAGAGTTCTTAATAGAGATATATGACCAGAACAGCCCCAAGTAGATGCATCCCAGACTCACATGATGACCCTGAAATCCCATTAGGAGCAGCTTAATGCCTTGACATAACCAGAGGGAAAGAAATGTTCTTTACACGTGTAACCAGATCCTAGAAACCAGCGAGGAAGTGGGATGAAAAAAGAGAGGGAATAAAGAACTCTTTGAATAGATATGAACCCACTAAAAATAGCAGTGTGAGTTCACAGGAAAAGATACTTATGATATCAGAAACCACCAAGACATCTGTTTAGTTTAATATTAAAGAAGACCTTCCCTAAAGGACATGTGAGTGTGTTTCAAGGATGGCAGCCAGCAAGGCAGGAGGCAGATCCAGTTACTCGCCCCCAGATTCCCTGCAGAGAGTGAATCAGACCCTGCAGGATCCCACAGCAATCCGTGGTCATATCCACAGTCTAAAGGTGCAGGTGGGAAACCTTCTGGGTCCCCCCAGACTGGGGATGTCTGGGCTGTGTCCTGGGCAGAGCATGGAGCCATGACATGAACTCTGACACCAGAATGTTTGTTGTTTATGTTAAATGAGGACAAATGGATGATAACTGTAGATTATTCCTCTGCAAGCTGGCCTGTGGTGGTTAATTGTTACTGAAATCCAACAGATCCATGCTGGAGTGTAGCTTGGAGTACTGAACTGCCTTTAGAGTGACCTGAGGGGGTCTTGGAGGGTGTAAAGTCACACCCAACCTCACATGATTTTAACATCCCAATTTATCTGGCAAAAGTAGAACATGAGACAGCTTATTCCTCACTGGACTTTGGGAAAGCATTTTCTTATTTCCACGATGGCAGAAACATATCTCAGAGGTGGGAACTAAACTAAACCCACTGACTCCCCAAAAAACCCCAGGCAGAACATGTTTTTCTGGGGTAAAACTTTAAACTGGGATACTTAAAGCAGGAGTGGAATGACTGCACAGAGCTGAGTGCTCAGTGTGTTTCTAGGTCATGAAAGATGCAGGAACATTTTTGTTTGCTGAATTAAGCTGGAAGATCAAACCCCTCATGGAATCCACAGATCTGTGATGGATGAGCTGCCAGGACAGCACTGAACTCTCTGATACTGAAAGGCTTGCAAACAGCACATCATTAAAATTCGAGAGAAAGCAATCGTGGAAGTGTATCAGCCCGTGGCACAACAACATCCTGGGAAAGAGCTCTTTGTTATCTCAGTGTCTGCACTCACCTGGAGTAAAGGTACAGATGCCAAAAGCATCCAGATATGGAAATTAATCCCAGCCTTCTTTGAAAGCCCCAGCAAGGCACTGAGCATGTCCTTCTTTTCATTGATTAAAAATGTCAAAATCAAATGTATTATGAGGACTAAAAAAGCCTCGAGTTGCAAGGCCAAAAGTCTCGGAAACTGGAATGAAGGCTTGGGAATGAAGGCTGCTTTGAACTTACTGGGAAAAGAGTCAAAACAGAAAAATAGTCAATAAACTGTTGGATAAGAAATGGCATGAGAAGGAGACAGGGAAAAAACCTGTAAGGAAGTATCTCACATAACCTCATAGAGGGTTTTAACTAGAAGAGAATGTGAATTGGTTGCTCTCAAGCATAAATGAGTCCAACTCCTCTGACTTCAGGGAGCTCCTGACATAATACCTGCATTTAATAAATGAAAATGAGGTGAAAATAGTTAAAATCCTGGCTCCATCCATCTCAATTGAATGATTTGTCTTTTCCTCGGAGATGGAATTTTGCTTGCAAGTTAAATGTATTTGCATTCACCAAGAGAAAACTGGCAGCAGAATGTAGGATCTGAGTGTCCTACAGGCAGATATAAATCACCCACTTTCCCTCCAGCTTTGACAGACAAGCTTATTCCTAGTGGAGAGGACAAAAGTTGACTCATTGTTTGAGCAGGTAACAGATCCTTTGGGACTTGACGTTGCCACCTAAAGGACAATGAACATCATCTTCAGAGGCTGTTTGAGATGCAGGCACTGGAAAGGCACAATCAGGTCACCCCAAAGCTTCTCTTCTCCAGGCTGAACAATCCCAGCTCTCCCAGCCTTCCCTCCCAGCAGAGCTGCTCCATCCCTCTGATCCTCTTGGTGCCTCCTCTGGACTCTCCAGCAGCTCCATGTCCTTGCTGTGCTGTTCCCAGGGCTGGAGCAGCTCTGCAGGGGGGTCTCACCTGAAGGGGCAGAGGGGCAGAATCCCCCCATCCCCTCCTGCCAACACTGCTTTGGGTGCAGATGTCTCTTTCCATTGAAAATGGGCTTGTTTCAACAGGAATTTCAAGTGGGGAAGAGCTGGACAAGGACATGATAAAGAAGGAGGAGCACCCAGAGGTTTGTCACAACCATCTGAACAACCTGGGATAAGCCTAAGATGGGTGCCATGGGACATGAAGCTGCAAGAGCACAAAGAGCAGAAATCAGGGTGATTTCCTAAAGCCACGTGAGCAAACATTGCCTTTTTTTTTGTTTCCAGCTTGACTAACTTCCCAAAGGCTCTTCTTTGCTACCCTGCCTTGATCCAATGTTTCCCAGCATAAACCAGTATCTCCCTACACAGATGGATCTTGCTTATGCACCAGATGAGGATAATATCTCCCAGCACCAGGCTAAAAGCATTAATGAGTGTTTGTAATACTAAAGTGAAAGGGAATGCAAATTAAAAGGTCTGTGGGCAGCTCTCCCACTTCCCAGTCCTAGGGAGTTTTCCCAGACACTCATCCTGTGTCTCAGTCCCCTCACAGAGCTTTGCTTTGCAGGCTCTTCTAAAAAAACATCTCTACTGAAGCTGCTCAGGATGCTGCCCTAAAAAGCAGAGCCTCTGGATATAGGATCCTGCCTGGCAGAGCAGGGCTGGGCAGTGACCACTAGATCAGATTTAATTAAAAACTCCAGGCCAGCACACAAAGCAGGGGTGTGGAATGCTCCCAGCTTGGCATGTCGAGCCTGGTTACCAAATCTTTTCATCTTTCCAGCCTGGTAAACAGCTTCATTTCCATCCTGTTTCAGGAATTACTGCAGAGAATCCAAAGGAGGGAATGGGGAGATGGGGGGTAAGAAAAGAGTAGCTTTGTGTTAAGTAACAGTGTGTTTTGAATTGATATCTTGAGCACAAAACTAAATGGCCTTCAGATGTGGCTTTACAAATTACAGTATCAGTAGGAAAAAAAGTCTCTTAAATGTTAAGTTTTCCCTCAAGATCCAAGTGAGCAACTCGTGCTAGCTGCTTCCCTTCATTCCTGCCCAGAACTTCCAAGCTGAAATGTCAGCTCAGACTCTATTTACAGTCCCTAATTTAGAATTTCCTATGGCACTGTCAAAGTAACATTTGAGTTTCCATTTCATCAACTCGAGGAAAAACAAGGCCAAACTTTGCATATGCTGGATCCAGGGATTAGGACTGTGTACTGCTTACATGTCTCCTGGTTGTTTTGTCTAAACCAGAGGGATTGTGCGGGATTCTGGCAGGGGTGTAATATCTGAGCTATAAACTAACACTGGGGGGGCCAGAGCACGCTGAGCAAGTTCATCAAGGGTGGGTTTCTGGAGCACATTTAACTAAATCATGGCATTGCCCCAATGTGTTCAACTCCTTTCTGATTAGGATGTAAATCACAGTAAGGCTAAAGCACCAAAAGTAATATTTTGTGCCTTCTTTGCCTAATTGTTCAAGGTCATGTGTGTTCTAAAGCAAATAAGTGAAATTATCTGGGTTGACACCATTTTAACAGGTTTTATTTAAAGCCTGATAATTTCCCTGATCCACTTCAGAGAACTTCTCCCATACCCTGTAGCAACAGCACATCTGGGAGGTGGAAAACTCTGGGCTTCACATTTGTGCTGATGCAACCCTGGGTGTCTGAAACAGTTTTAAAACAGGTCTGAAGGTTCCTGGGTAACTCTGGGTTCTTCGGAGAGCAATCCACTGCTGCTGTGGGAATGGCTCTGTGTAAATGCAGGGCAGTTCAGCTCTACCTCTGTGTTTATACTGCTGAGAAGGGAGGGACAGGACCCAACACCCACTCCTAACATCAGATTTGCTCTCTGGCTCATGCCCACTCTGCTGACAGCTCTGTAGGACAGACTCATCTCAGAGCTCAATGAACTGATCCAAAAGAGACCCAAAAGAGACTTAACGAAGAGTCCTGACTTGATTGCCCTCCCTGATGTCCCTGACCTTTATTCAGCAGCAGAGCTGAACCAAAGGTGTATTCACAGCACTGAGACCATCTCAGATGTGCCACTGAACACTCAGAGCAGCTCTTCCCACAGAACATCTCTTAGGCTCTGCTGGAAGGTTTTATTGGGATTGATTTTACTGGAAGAATGCAAAATCACATCTTTAGCACTAACTGTCTTAGCCTTGTTGCTGCTGAGTCTAAATCCTGTTCTCTGCAAGTATTTCAGAGCAGTGAAAACTCAAGTATTACTTGCAAGCACAAGTATTGCAGAACAGGCAACAGAGACACGAAGTAAAATCATCTGGATTTAAAGTCTTCTCCTCCAGAGAACAGTGCCCTGTTTTCTTGCTTTGCTGAGATCAGACTCCATTTGCAGCTTTTTTGGGTTTCCCTCCTGGACTGAATGGTGAGACATATCATACCTTGAACAATTTATATCCTCTTTCCTGTATTTTACAGTCATTTTGTGTCAAGTGGGGAGAGGAAATAAGGAAGGATGACTTCCTTACATCACTTACTTCTCTCCTTCCCTTGCCTCTGTTAGCATAAGGCTAAATTCTCCCCAGAGAAGGACTGGGGAGCCTTTGGGGTTGTGTGAGGAGCATTCCAGAGCTGGAAAGCAGGTGCCATCACAGCAAGAGATGAAAAATGTTTAGCACTGCCATAGGGTTGTCAGTGAAAGCTGACACAGGGTTGTACCTGGCTTGTCACTGTGCCTGCTGCAGTTTCCTTTGCTCTGTGAGGATGCAGAACTCCAAACCCTGTAAAAGTCAGGACAAACCTCTCGATGCTACTTCAGGGCAGCTCAAACAGCATCAAAGAGCAGCTTCTCACTGCAGACACACAGGACTGATGCTTGACCCAAAAAAAAAAAAAAGCTGTTTTTTCCACCCCCTGCTGTTTCCCTCCTCTGCCTTTGCCTCTGTGGTCTTATCTGGAACGAGCACTTGCACCATGCTGGGATAAAAGGCTAATAAAATGAGGAACTGGGCAACCCCCACCACTGGCAACGTGTGAGGAGTGAGTCATTCCTGCTATAGGAGCCATTTCCTTTAAAGTGGAAAGAAGTAGAATATAACACTGAAATAAGGAGCCAGTCACTGAATTTTCCATAAATAACGTTTCCTCCTCGTATTCCTTCACCACTTGACTTCACTCTTTGCTTTCTCCCTTTGCTTGCCCAAGTTCCCAGCTCCTGGTTCTGGGAATTTGTCAATGAGCTGCAAGAGGAGCAGAGTGAATCACACCAAACCCAGACAACCAGCAGCCTATGGGGAACCTTCTCCCACTCCAGAGGGGGAAGATTTTATTCCCTGGCTTTAAAAACTCGGCTCAATTAGAAGGGAAAAGGGGAAAAAAGCTGTTCCAAACATGATGTCAGTGCTTCCACTACTTCACAGGGAAAGCATGTCCCCCTCTTATTTTAAAGATGAGTGCTTATTTTCCTGTCAGTCCTGTGTGTGTGTGAGGAAAGGGGAGGCAAAAGGAATAAGGATTTGCTGTCTTCTTTTACCTGATGAAAATATCAAGAGCCTGCATCAGCTGAGAAGTGGGAAGCAGCTGGAATATATCTGGAGAGAGCAGAGCAGCCAAGAAAGATCCATAATGGAAATCTCCCTGGGCTGAAGAAATCCTGAGGTGGCTCAAACTCCACAGTTCTCAGGGAGCCCTTCTAACTTCCCAAAGTGTGGCAGGGAAAGGATATGTACTCAGAGGTCAGTTAAGGGTTAAAAAAAGTGACCTAGGAGCGGAATAACTATTAGAACAGGCTTTTTAACATTAAAATTATAGCTGTTTTCCATGCCCCTAATCCTGAAAAAAATAGCTGTGTGCTTAGGATAGAGGTTACATACCTGCACCAGTCCAACCTGAGCACTTTGTTTCTCAGCCACCAAGTATAATTTAAGATGCAATAATAAATTTATTATGCCCCCCAGCATATTTGTGTGATGTAATGGAATATTTGACACAAATCTGTGCATGAAGATACATGACAATAAGTACTGTCATACACCAGAAGTAGAGCAGGATGCTGGTAAAAAATCCAGCCCCAAATCACTGCAGCATCTTCATCATCACTTTGTCAAGAGCAACTGATCTGTCAAATCTGACAGCTGAGTTCCAGCTTTGTAAGTGACCAAATCACAGAATCCCAAATGGTTGGAGCTGGAGGGACCTTAAAGATCATCTTTTCCAAGCTCTTGCCACAGACAGAGGCACCTTTCACTGGACCAGGTTACTCAGAGTCCATCCAATCTGACCTTAAACACTTCCAGGGATGTGAAGCCCACAACCCATCTGGGCAACAAACACCACTGTCATCAGAGAATCCCAGGATCAACCCAGTTGGAAAAGACCTCTGAGATCATCAAGTCCAACCTGTGACCCAACCCCACCCTGTCCCCCAGCCCATGGCACTGATGCCACCTCCAGGCTCTGCTCAAACACCTCCAGGGACGGGGACTCCCCCCCTCC
>JAWWES010000038.1:8202339-8222698 GCA_035583135.1 Lophotriccus pileatus
CCCCCCCCGGCTCCCCCTCCTGTCAGGGGCTTGCAGAGAGTGAGAAGGTCTCCCCTGAGCCTCCTCCTCTCCAGGCTTCCACCACCGTCACCCCTCTCTTCACCCACATGCACTTCCCACCCCTCTCTCCTCCTTGGCCTCCAGAGCATCTTCCCATCATGTCCCACTTGTGCATGTGCTGCTGTGCTTGGCAGTGTCTTGGTGTGAGAGGCAGTTTGTGCCCCAGGGGAAGCAGTTTGATCCATGGATAATCCCCTCTGTGCTGGTCCTGTGTGGTGCTCCAAGCAAAGTGAAACAGGGCAAATACTCAGCTACACCAGTGCCCAGGCAAAGGCAGAAATCCCTGCAAGGAGCACCACCTTTGTGAACATTTCCCTTCCCTTTCTCTGCAAACAGATGTAATGTTTAAATTCCTGCCCACACCTCCTCCCTCTCATCATGCAGAGTTCAGCAAGAAATATGGTTTTGTTTATAGAAGTAAGGAATTAAATCCATGTCTTGGCTTGACCCTGTCTGCCCCATTCCATTAAATACCATTCCTCAGACACTGGAGACAAAGAACAGAGGGATAAAGTCTCTCTCAAACATATACACAAAATAGCAATTTTTGTGTGTTGTTTCTCCACTCAGAGATTGCTTTTCCCCATTTTGACAGTGACTCTGCTTCTTTCCATGCAAACAACATTTAATAATCCTCTGGTTTTCTTTCCGAAAGGTTTCTGAAATCAGAGATGCTGTCCTGCCTCCCAGGGCAGGGCCTGGCTTGTCTTGCCCACTCGAAGGAGTAACTGCAACATATGATCTTCACTTTATTATCCTATAAATTATGAAGTCATGGAAGGCCGTCAGAGAAGGAGACACATGTCCTTGCAATGTAATCCTGCCCCCACAGCCATCCCAGTGGACACTGTGATACAGGAAAAGACTTGAGAAGAGGGGGAAAATGCCTTTCCCACCAGCAGCTGGATTCAGACACTACCTGTGGCTCAATCCATGGGCTGATTCAGCCTTCTCTTGTGGTTACAGTGAGGTAACCCTGGCTCAGTTGGTGCACAGGGGACATGAAGACATTGGCTCAGAGAATTTAATCAGGCACAGTGTGATCCATTGTTCTCTGCTTGCTTTGTATTAAGGAAAATCGAAACCAGAAGGAAATCTTAAAGCAGAGATGAAAGAACAGACATGTTGCTCGTGCACATGGCCATCAGCAGCACTCAACAAAACTGAATGGCAGAGGAACTATGGAAAAAATTGGCAGTTCTGGTCCTGTAGTGAAGGGAAGGAGCTGTTTGTGGGATATGGTACTTCTACCATGCTGAGATGCCAATCTCAGCTAAACCTGCCTGTAGGAACAGAGCCAAGCTCAGCAAAGAGGGAACTGTATTTACAGGAGACAAAGCCTGGACTAGAGATCTCCTCTACTCTCATTCACTGCCAACAGGGAAACTACTGCAGTGCCACAGTTGTATTAAGGCAGTTTTTCGTACTTATTTAGCTCTTCCCATTCGATTCAGCATATCCTGAAGAGAAAACAAATCCTAAATATGTTCCAACAGATCTGCCAGAGCAGAAAGACCAAAAGGATTTGCTGCCACTTGAGTAACTGGGGTGTAGGGCAAGGGGTACAGTGGGAGTACTAGAAAAGAGGATGATGAAGAAACAATAAGGAAAGAAGAGAATCTCAGATCCAGGAGAGAAAGAAAAATGAGGCACAGGGTAGATAATGGAAATAGTTATGAATTCCAAACCCTGAAACCCCTCATGTTTTCCCTGTTCCAATAAGTGAGCCAGAAATCATGTAATTCATTAACCTTCCTGTGTTTACTGCCACACTCAATTTGTCTCTCAAACAATGGTTTTTACTACAACTACAAAGAGTCATCAAGTGGAACATTACAGGAAATGTAGTTATTTTGTTCTATACTTCTTATCCAGGACAAATGAGATGTTTTTCCTCCTGTTCTTTTATTTCCAGAGGAGCTGCAGTTTGAAAAACCTGCTTATAGGAACTGGGATGGCACAGAACACAGACATTAAAATTCTGCAGGGTCTGAATGTTAACCATGCAGTCAGTAGAAAGCCTTTGATCCTGGTGTGGGAACTATTGTATTCCCCATTTCCTCGGGAACACCATGCAGATTTGGTTTGTCCAGGAAGTCTATTTTCCGTCACACACACATAGACATGTGTTTGCTTGTGAGTGCAGCCTCTGATCCTCCATCCTGCCATCCCTCTGTGTTACATCCATGTTCCTGAGAGCATTCCAAGCCTCTGTGGCTCATTAAAAGCTGAACTCTGCCAACTGGTCAGTGGGAAGCTGCCCATGCACAAGGACAAACATGCTCACCAGGAGAACTCTCGTGGAACCATCAGTGCCAGAGCAGCTCCAAGCAGGACTGTGTAATTATTCCAGATAACTAATTCTGGAAGCTATTTCCCCAGCAGCCCGGGAGGTTTGGGAAGCCATAACAAAGCCATAAAGCATGAAATGCTGGTTCAAATTATCAAATTCGCTCTCCTTGAGGGTGTGGACAAGAGAGGGGCAACCTAGTAAGAAACCAGAAGCATCTGAGTTTAAACAAACCCGAAAATCATGTGACTTTTCACTTCCCACTTACACAACTGCTGGTCTCTTATATAAGTAAGCAGAGGAGGTTGCCTGCAAATAATCAAGTTAAAATCCTGAAGGTCCAAAGCTGTAAACATCCTCCTCACTGGGAGCCCCGAGATCCTTTTGAAATCCAGCTTGGATCTCATTATACTGAACATATCTCAAGTGATTAGGTTTTGTTATGGGCAACATCTTTGCCAAATCTCCTTTGTATAAACTTCATATTGCTTTTAATGATAACCAAAATGCTCAAAATACTCCTCTGGTACAAATGATTGCTTTCAGAAAATGGGCACTGTGGTGAAAGTCTCTTTTTCCTGAATTAGGAGAATTTCATTTTTGGAAGGAATTTGCTGTTGAAAACTGTTGGAGACTCTAATTTATTTTATAATTTTCCCCAGAAAATGAACAAAACGTGTCCTGTTCCAGCTTCATCTGACTCTTGTAAAAAGTAAAATGAAAAAAAGTAGATAAATCTCAGTAGTTATATGAAAATAGAGTTTTCATCTCCTCTGTTGCAGCCCAGAAAGTTGCTCTGAGAGCAAAATGTTGCATTCAGGGAGGTAGATTTAGCCTTTCCATAGTGCAACCTCAGTGCAGTCACATTCAAATAAACCTGGAGAGAGCATCCAAAGGAGTATTTATTTCCTGGATGAAACACTATGGCTCTGCATATCACTGGTATTCAAATCAATTACAAAAAAAAAAAAAGAGATCTCCCTGGCCTTAATTCAATCACTTTTTGTCCAGAACAATCAAAGAACTCTTAAATAGTCCAACTAATCCCAGTGGTAAAGCAGCAATTCACAGTCTTTAACACTCCTCTGGTGTCCAAAGGGATCCTCCAAGCAGAGAGGTGAGATCTTACTTGGGCTTGAGTCCCTCGGCCTCATTCCCCACATGACCCCACCTCAAACCTTCCTGACCAGCTGGAACCTGGAATAAGGCACCCAAACCTCTGTGCAGAGAAGCAAAAATTCACCCCTCTCCTTGTAGGATGGTCCCAACGAGCTCAGAGACACTGAATATCTGAGCTTTGGCTCAGGCAGTATCAGGAAATCACTGCTGACATCAGCTCAGAAAGAAATAACACAACACCACCACCAGATTTTCCTCACCTCTGATTAAAATCAACAGTCCCTGCATACCTAAATAACTTATAGAAGTTACCCATCCAGCTAAAAATCCAGGCTACCCAAGGAATCTTAACAGCAGCATTCCTGTTCCTCAACATTCTCTCTTCTCTAAACTGAGTAAAGTCAAAATTAAAATCCAACCTGGACTCCCTTTCCTTGGAACTTTGTCCAGACTTTTTCAGACTCTCCCTGATCTGCTCAGTGATCCCAGGTTTGCTGCTGAAAGCTGAATCCAGGCCGAGTCCTTTGCAGTTCCCCTAAACACACCCATAAATAGAGCACTCAAAGAACTGCAATAAGACTCATATGAGGAGGAAAGCTCAAACTGACATAAATCTCAGCGAATGTGTTTGGTTCAGATGAGCCTGGGGAAGCTTGAACATTGAGCCAAATCTGTTTAATCTGGAAGTGATGCTGGAAATCTCATAAAATCGGGCTTTCTCAAAGATTTGTAGTGCTTCCTTATTTTCATGTTGGTCAGAAATTACTATAAGAAAAATGTCTTTCCATGCTATTTCAGGATTTCAGCTTTATGTTTTAGCCAAAATCAAAGCTGCTTTAATTTCATTTTCAGTGAGCTCTGAGTGGTCTATAAAAAGGGGGCTGCAATTAGATTTAGGATGAGATGTCAAGATTTGTTTCATATTTATGAATATAACATTCATATGCTTTTTGACCTTTTTTCTCATGAATCAACCACGTTTCCTTCTTCCCACCGAAGTTTTTAACTGGTATGGCCAAGGTAGTCCCCTTTTGTCAGGATAATACCCACAAGCAAGGTTTAGACTTCAGTTTAGCAGGGAAGTCTTGCTTAGGTGCTTCTCCCACAGTTAATCCCATGGGAAAAGTTTAGCCTTCAACATGGAACTGCCTGAATCCCACACAGCTCCAGACCAAACAGAGGGAATCTCATGTCAGCAGCATTTTACATTGGGAAGGCATTTCCCCATCCCAGGGGACTCCTGCAGATGAACTGAGGAAAGGGGGCAAACAAGTGATGCAGAACCAGGGGGAGTTGGGTCTGGCAAAGCCAGAGCTAAAAGAATGTGATAGGGATGCTTCTTATCCCAGAAAGGACAGCCTGGAACAGACCAGGAACTAATGAGGAAAACATGGATAAAGTAAATAAATGAGGAAGAAGAAACTTAAAATGTAGCAAATTTTCGGAGAGGGTTCAAAAACTGGGCAGGGAAGGGTTTGTTGTCCTGTTAATCCAGTTCTCTGTCATCTGGCAATGGAACCTGGTGGCATCATGTTTGGAGTGGTGTTTATGAGTATAAATGTCAGGAAGGGAGAGAGCCAGGTAAAAAAAGTGCTGTTGGCACAAGAACCTAATCTTGATTAAATGAAGTTTGGGAGCCTTGCTCCAAGATATCATTAATAAATGGCCATGAGCAGGAAGATGCCAAGGTTGGAGATATTAATTTAAACCATCATAGGTCAGGTTGCAAAGCAACAGCCTCACAGGAGTAGTGGAACTTGATTTGACAATCCATCTTGATGTATTTATGGATTCCATTCTGATATGGAGACCTGACAGAGCCAGACTCTGGACATGGTCTTGAGAGGCCTTTCCAGCCCTTTTTGCTGGTTCCCCCAACAGCATCAGTTAATGTCTGTGTTCACTTTAGGACTGAGTTCTTCCCAGCTCCCCATCCTGAAGCAATGCCATGTCCACCAGCTGAATTTTTTTTTACAGGCAATGCACCAGCCTTTGTTTCAGGTTCGGATGCAACACTTGCAGGCCCATCAGCCAGGGAGGCTTTGTTTGAAACCTTCCACAAAACAAACTTTAGCAGCACCTTGGAAAGGTTTCCCCCAAAGAATGTTGCACTTTTTCCACAACTGCATTTCAATTGCCTCTTTCTGCAAAGGTCAGGAATGTTCAGTTTCATAGCCTTGCTCCTGCACATCCAGAAAGGGGATGATTTGTTAAATTTGGATCTGTGCACCCCTTTGGCCTCCAGGATTCCCCACAAGGACTGGAGTGGAAGTTTAGAGTCTTGTCAAGACCAGGCATAAACAAACTTTGCTGTTTTGGAGTGTCCTTACCGTGGTCAGGCAGAGAATTTGTTTTCCCTTATGTGGTTGAATTCTAAATATTTGGTATTTTTTTCTCTGCAGTACAGCAAAGAGTTAATGAAGAGCACCAGATTTCACTTCCAAGCAGGGCCTTGTAGTTTATATTTCATGCCCCAAACACTGGTCAGACATACACCATTTATTTACTTTGAGGCTCAGTCAGTAGCCAGACTTTCTAACACAGTGACATGCAACAAACCAAGGGAACTTTATCTGGGTTTTCCCAGATATTTGGGAACTTACAGGAGGTATCCCAGCATCCTGCCAGCTCTCCCCAGTCCTACTCTTGATGGGTGAAAACTCCTCCTTTGCTGAACTTGCCCAGGCCAAGCATAAACAACACACTGACCCCAACACAAATGTGGGACGTACCCAAAATAGTCTTAATGAAATGGATCGAGAAACTGTGTCCTCATGAGAGGGAGCATTAAACATTAAAGCAAGATGACTCTTTGGGCTTCTCCTACTTTTTGTATATTCCCAGTGCTGCACAACTGAGCTTGTTTTCTCTAGTCTTGGTAGAATCACAGAATCACAGGATAGTTTGGGTTGGGAGGGATGATGATGAAAGCTCATCTTGTTCCAACCCCCTGCCTGTCCTGGTGGTTTCGGCCAATACTACTGTCAGGCCACTTGTGCTTGGAGGAAGGAAAAGCAGTTCTTGTTCCTTTTCTCTTGGTCTTTGACACCTTCAGGTCATGCCAAGCCAACTGATAGTTTGGTGGAACCTTGTCAGTACTTCATTCTGCAAGATCAAGACCTCAGCCACTGGAACAACATCTAAAACCCAAGTCCCCTTAAGGCACAAGTTTGGATTTGCTATGTTGAGATGACCAGCATGGCACAGACGAAGCTCTGGTTTGTGTCTCTTCAGTAAAAGACTGATTTTTATCCACCAGCATGAAAAAAACCACACAGGACCCATTTGGACTCCAATGCTGTTCTAAGCATGAAGAGAAATGGAAAGAGAATACTCATGTGCTTCCTTTTGGGATGTAAGACCATCATAGATTTCAGGAAAAGAAAAAAGCATCAGTTTTCAGTTTTCACCAGAACCCGAAGAACACGCGAAACATCATCTTTGCAAAACTTGGGATTAAATATGTCAGTTTTTCAAAGGTCTTTTTGCTGTCAAAATGTTTTTACTGTAGTAAACTTCTCTGTTTTAGAGGTGGGGGGAACTGGAAAGCAAACCCACATAAGGATGTTCTTCATCAGATCCCACTGATTTGAAAGTGGGCTATTTTCTCCCCTACACATTTGGCACTGGCATTAATTATCCAGTTGGACTCTTCTGTTCTTAAAACTCTCCAGTGACAGCACTGCCACACACCCCATGGCAGTTCAGCGCCTCAGCCTCCTCAGAACATCTCTTATAACATATTCCCGAAAATATCCTTTCCT
Organism: Lophotriccus pileatus; assembly: GCA_035583135.1. Lineage (NCBI taxonomy): Eukaryota > Metazoa > Chordata > Aves > Passeriformes > Tyrannidae > Lophotriccus > Lophotriccus pileatus. The sequence goes on from JAWWES010000038.1 coordinate 8,209,573, forward strand.
GTGATTTAAAACTTTCAGTTCTGTTCTTATTTACACTGCACATGGAGAACACTTGAATGTTTTCCCGCTAACTTGTCCTGTATTTTAAGAACACTCTGTCTCTCTCCACATTTCATAAACCCCGTTCATCCCATCACACACCAAAGGTCACCGTTGTTTTTAAACCTTTGATCATCCTTGTTTTTCTCTTCCAGGCTTCCTCCTTCATCTTCCCTCAAGTGCTGTGCTCTCCATGAAGTCCTGCCCACCAGGAAGGAAGAAGCCCAGGATAGGGAAGATCTGAAGACAGGGAGCAAATAAAACCCCCAAAATACAAGTGTATCATTAGGACGATGTTTGCTCACAGCAGTTCTTATTCCAGTACTGCTTCAAACCCTCAGGGCTGTGAAAGAAAAGCTCAGGGTGCTTATCTTATCTGAGTGTTTGCACATTCTTAGCACTGACTCAAAACTTCTTCAGCCACAGCCCAGCTCTGGGACTTTAAATTGTTTCAAGTCAACAGTAGATTGACTGAGCCAGGCCTATCTTGGACTTTTGGAAGCAAGTCTGGCCATTATCACTTCCCCTCCTCTCCCCTTTTGCTGGTTTAGCAATGCAATTAAGTCTTCCTTGATTTCTCTTTCCTTCAGGAAGTGGATCAGGAGAGGAGGCATCACAGTTTTTCTTTGCTGTGATGGGGAGTGGGTGAGGGGAGGCAAGAAATGATGCACAAAGTAGCATCAGGATTTATAAACAAGTTGGATGAGAGTGAGTGACAGGGAGATGAGACACAAGGAGAAATAACCTGGAACCTACATAAGGCAAGTGGTGTGATCAGCTGGGATTTACTCACTTTTAGGAGATTTAAGCAATTGAGAAAAGATACAAGATCAAACCCCGTATATATATATAAAATATAATACTATATATTATTTAATATAAAATATATATCGAAAGTCCATATCAGCAGATTTCAGAGAAGAAACAAGATTCTAAATGAGGCCACTTTGACTACAGAATGGGTTTCCCCTCATTACTTCTTATTTGTTCCTCTACTGAAAATAAACCTTTCTTCCTCCATCAATAAACCTGTCTTCCTCCAAGGAGAGAAAGATTAGAGAATGGAAAATGAAACCTTGTTTAGGGGTGAGTATTTGGTAGGCATCATTTCATTTACATGAGGAAAATGGATCAAACTGGATGACTTGACCATGAGACCACTTTCCTGCTCCACAGGCACGTTGGAGAGCAAGCCCAGCATCAAATCAATCACACCGAGTTTGCACCAGGAAAGAGAAGGAAGAGGGGACAGAAAAACGTTCTTTTCACAGCAAGTTCTTCTTTCCTTCTGCTAAAGACATTCACAGAGGCATCACTTGCAGGCTGAGGACCAATTTTTGTTTTATCAACACAATTTTTTACCATGACTGCCTGTTGAGTGGGGCTCTGCGCACACACACATTCCTGGAGGAATGTTTCCTGCAGGGGAGGATGGATGTAAACAGCTCTGCAGGCTCTGCTGATCTAGTCCTTCACCTCAACTAACCAAGCAGCCTAAACACATCCATCCCCACCAGCCTGAGTTGTCCAAACTCCCCATGCTCCTTATTTCTAACTTTCCATTCACTGTTTCCAAAACGTTGATATATTGACTAAACTACAAGAACTGTTTTTAGCTCTTTTTCCGAGTCAGAGGAAAACTTGCCTTGAAACTAACTGGTTGAGTCACCTTTTTTTATCCCTCCCCTGTGCCTTCACCCTGACCACAGTAGTCCTGTCCAAGCTTTGCTCCTGAGCATGTTTAATGCCAGTTCTCCTGGGCTCCTGTTCGTAACCTCAAGCCAGGGCTGGGTCACTCAGAGTGCTTTGTTTTTGCTTTTTCACCTCTCCTAACTCTCCTTTACGCCAGGGATTTACATTTTATATCCATGGAATGGGCTAGGTTGGAAAGGACTTAAAGATCATCTCATTCCACCCCCTGCCACAGGCAGGGACACCTTCCACCAGCCCAGGTTGCTCCAAGCCCCGTCCAACCTGGCCTTGGACACTTGCAGGGATGGGGCAGCCACAGCTTCTCTGGGCAACCTTTCAACATATGGTTGTATTGTGCAAGGAGAAATTAGATGTAGATCCCCAAATTAGATCTTAGAGACTTAAACACTGAAATGGTAACTTTTCCTATCCATTTGCACTTTCTATTGCAGAGCAAAAAGAAAATGGTGCCAGACAGCAGAATCTGAAGCCAATTATGTGTTATTTCTGTGCATATTTATAACAAATGCATTAGAAAAATTTAATTGTCAGTGATGAGATGCCGAACAATCACAGTAATAAATAAAGAGGACTGGCTACTGTGAAATAGTTGATGGAAACATGATGAGATTCATCAGATCCAAATGAGATGCCACTCACATGAAAATGAAAGCAGCAGGAATTCCCAGCAGAAACTAACAGCTCTCTCCTTCTCCTTTCTCCATGGTATCATCACTGTCATGTATTACTTTGAACTGAGCATCACAGACACAGAAGGAGCTGCCTTGTGCTGTGGTGAGAGCCTAGTGTTCTAAGCTGCATCCACCTTATGTGTTTGATTACACTAAAGATATGCTTCTCATGTCTGGATAATAAAGTGCTGTGGACCAGGAGAAGCCCCAGGGATAAGGATTTACCCAGGTCACCCTCAGAGATTGGAGCAGCTGAGAAAGGGATTTTGCAGGAGGCAGGAGAAAAGATGCCCTCCAAGTGTGCTTCCTGGGGGGAAAAGGCCCACTTGGATTTGTCTCTGAAGGTGTTTTAAGTCCTGGAGTCAAAGAGAGCCTGTGATGTGTCCACACCTCGAGTGCCGTGTCCAGTTCTGGGCCCCTCACTATGGGAAAGACATCGAGGGGCTGGAGCGTGTCCAGGGAAGGGAACAGAGCTGGGAAGGGGCTGGAGCAGCACGAGGGGCTGAGGGAGCTGGGGGGGCTCAGCCTGGAGAAAAGGAGGCTCAGGGGGGACCTTCTGGCTCTGCAACTCCCTGACAGGAGGGGGGAGCCGAGAGGGGTCGGGCTCTGCTCCCAAATAACAAGCAACAGGACAAGAGGAAACAGCCTCAGGCTGTGCCAGGGGAGGGTCAGGTTGGACATCAGGAGGAATTTCTTGCTGGAAACAGTGGTCAGGCATTGCAAGGAGCTGCGCAGGGGGGTGGTGGGGTCATCACCCCTGGAGGCGTCCAAAGAAGGACTGGCTGTGGCACTCAGTGCTCTGGGCTGGGTGACAAGGTGGGGATGGGGCACAGCTTGGACCTGATGATCTTGGAGGTCTTTTCCAACCCTATTGATCCTGTGATTCCATGGGAATGATGAGGTGGAAGCTCTGAGGACAGCAAGACCCCTGAAGGCACCTGCTCTCCTATACTACTCCTGTGTTTTGCCTTTCATCTTCCAAAATCCAAGAATTTGAGGATTCTCTTAATTTCCCTGGCACTCTGCTGTGTGTCACATCTTTAACACACGCACACTCAATGGAATATGCCCCTACAACATAAAACTTACAGCACACACACACATCCATCTGTGCTTGCCATGCCCTTTCCTCACCCAGAAATCCAGGGATAAGACAGCCTTAGGTAGGAGTGTCTGTTGCTCTGCAACCACCTCAGCTCTGAAAACCCTTCTAGACCTCCCAGGACAGCACATCTTAGAGCCGAAAAATTCACCTCCAGACTTCACCAGAGTTTACATTTCCTTGGGGAAATCCAAACTATTTGATTCTGGGTGCTTTTTTCACAGCCAGCAGGACCTGGCCTGAGTTTTGCCTGCACATAGATCCAGGTTATTGCTCAGATTTTGTTTTCCTCAATCCGCCCTGCCTGGTTGATGCTCTTTCCCTACAAACTGCAGCACTCCTGAAAATGTTCTACATCAGGAAAACTCTCCAGTTTTAAATATAACTTTACTTCTGATTTACACAGAATTTAATTAAGTCAAAAGTGGGACCCTTCAGATAAATTGGAGCCAAAAAAGCTGTTGCTATAAACACACTGTGGGCTCTCTGCCTGCAAGCCAAGCCAAGCTGCTTTATTTGCACACTGGGATTCTTAAACCCAGATGTACAATAAAGATGCACATCCAAGAATCTTCATGGGGGGACTCTGGATCCCTGTGGGATCAAAGTGATCCTTAAAGAAGGATTTATATTTATCCCTACATTTGGAAAAGTCAAATTAAACCATGTTTTCCCTCGAGTTATTCCATAGTGCTGGACAGTCTAGGGCAGAAATGTGCTTTTTGATTCCCTCCTACCTAATGTAGCAGTGCAAGTTCAATGCAAGAAATCATTTTTTTGAGGTACTTGTGTCTTCACTGCAAAGTGTTGCCACTCCACAACAACAGAACAGTGAGTGTTGTGCTCCACAGAGGCAGCTTGGTGTGAGAAAAACCCAGTAACCCTTATTTCCTTAGAATACCCAGGGGAGCCCCAGCCACAGCTGAAGGTGCAGCAAGATTTCAGCCCTAAACTTGATTTTTTTCTTGTGAATTGGCCTTGTTTAGTTCCTGCCCACAGTTGGTTTTGCTCACTTATTTTAAGGAATTTGTAGGAAAAACCTTTCAACCATTTTTCAGCAACACAATTATTGCCACATATTTCCCACCCCCCCAAATACCTCAGAAACAGCTGGAACTTTTAAGGACAAATCTTGGCCAGGCACTGGCCTTGTCAGGGGTGTTTGGGTCCATTAGACATGGCTACAATGAGTCAAGTGTTGCTTTGCCCAAGTATTAAAAAAACTTAATCACAAGATGCCTTAATCACTTGAGTTTTTTTTCTTTTAGCCTCTGAAATTTTAGGTTTCCCATGTCACAGATTTTTCTCTATCATGCCTAAACTTAGGGAAGAAAAATAAGATGTTCACACTCAAGTACTCCAATATTTGGGGTTGGAAGGAAAAACTCAAACACAGTCAAGGTGTGATAAATTATGGGAGCTGAGAACTAATATAAAATCAGGGAAAAAGGAGGGAAATGAGGAACTTCAGAACCCCCCCCTTCTTGCCACATTTCCAGAAGTTTTCTCCTTGTGCAGTGGTTTAGTAATAACCTGTCACACCCACTCTGCCACCCAGCCCATACTTAAAGCTTATGAAGGACAGAGGGAAGAGTTACAGGAAATCCTTCAGGAAAACAGCTCAGGGTTTGTATCTGGGACAAGGACACTTGGCAACACCAGCAAGGGTCCCCCAACCAGCAAGGGAAAAATGCTGTAATGATGATGTTGACACAGTTGCAGCCTGGAGAGGTTTCCAGGACAAATGATATTTTCAGAGTCACTCAGATAAACCCTTTCTCAGATAATGAGAAAACTTTTTTATCTCTCTATCTTTTGCTGATCATAAATTCAATGGTTTTTGTTTTTCACTGTCTTCCCCTCTGACTGGTGATTTAGGAGGAAAACGCTTGGAGAGGGTTTAAAAATTTCCATTGGCAGAGGTTGAGCTGGAAGGGGGCTTTGGTCCTTGAAACTGGTTAAATGAGGGAAGCAATATTAAAGAAAAGGATTTTCAGGAGATACTGAAGCTGTTTGCCAGTGCAACTTGAATCTAACAGGTAGTTTTGGCCTAAGTAGTTTGGGCAAAGCCTTTGAAAAGATCTAGAAGCTCTCATGTGAAGTTTTCACCCTGATTTGCTTTACTTTGGTTTCTAAATAGCACCTTCTGTATCTTCTGGTTTAAAAATTAGTATGTATTGACTCAAAGGCAATGCTTTAAGTTGGGGAGAGTTTCTTTTAAATTCAAAAGACTAAATAACTGCAAGAAACAGAGAGGTTCAGATCCAAGGGAACAGATATAGATTGATGCAAAGTGAAATTTCTTGAGCTATTGGGAAGAAAACACAAAAGACTGTTTTTCTTTGTCTCCCTTTGAGCTTCAGCTGGACTCTTCTCCCCTTCCTTCAGCTGTGCTACACCTAGAAAACCATGGAAAGGGTTGTAAAGCACTGGAACAGACTGCCCAGGGAAGTGGTGGAGTTAGCATCCCTGGAAGTGTTCAAAAGACATGTGGATATGGCTCTTGAGGACACAATTTAATGGTGAACATGGTGGTGCTGCTACACTGACGGTTGGACTCGATGATCATAAAGGTCTTTTCCAACCTTGAAGATTCTGTGATTCTAGTATAAAGTATGAAAATACTCTAATGGCATTCAGAAAGGAAGTGGGTACTTTGGTACTATGTCCTGCTTTGAGCTCTGTAACCACAAATCAAAAAAGGCTCTGTGTTCTCAGCCCTTCCCTGGCCCTGCTTCCTTCGTGCCCACGGACCCACAGAGGTAGGTTGGTTGTTTGTCTCCTGGCAGGGCTTTTACGTCCATGGTTCTTTCTCTACTCCTGGCTTTGCCTCTGTGTCCTGGAAGCACTTTGTGCTGTCTCCTTGTTTCCAGATCTGTCTCTGGCCCCTTTTGCCTTTGCTCCTGACTTGAATAAGTGACCCTGGCTGCTCCCTGACAAAGCAAGGGGAGTGTTGGCTCTGTGGGTGGATTTAGTGACTTCTTGCCTCAGGTGGTATTTTGAAGCTATAGAAGCTTTCCAGTGTCCTCCGTGGTAGTGTGATGGTGCATTTAATGTGGCTGCTACTAATGCAAAACAACCCTAAAGGCATTTTTTTTCTCCTCCCTGGGGACTGGAGGAAGCTGTTTTTATGTGCTGCTCCTTTCTGCCTGTGTTCCCTTTTCATTCTTTCCACATTACATGAGACAGTAGGTGGGAATATGCAGCCAGATAACAGTAATTTATTACTGATCTGCCAGAGTTGTTCAAAAATCTTTCCAGCTAGTGTTATAAATTAAGGGTTTCTGTCCTTTTTCCTTCAATAATCTGAGAATCCTCTTAAAGGAAGGCAATGCTATATCTAAATTTCTTGCAAGGGTTTAATCAGCATATACTTAGTTAGCATATGGAAAGTGTTTTCCTCTTACTAGATAGGATTGGTTTAATCAGTTATGTTTAGATGACAATTAATGGTGTAAGTTTTTGTACTGTGCTTTCTCCAAATCAAGTCTCCTCCTCTCCTTTGTTTGTTAGGACTCCTTGAGATCCTCCTACTTTTGGAATATAAAGTAGATATTTTGCTTATTTTTCCTTTCCCTGCTTGATACTTCCTATGTTTGATTGTCTTGGCTAAAGTGAGTTGGGACCATTAGTAGCTCTAAAACCTCCTAGAATTATAATAGTGATAAATTCCTCATTCTGATATTTCCCCAGGTATATCAGGGCATTATTTATAATCAAACTGGAATGACAGTTATTCTGGTTATTCTTAATTAGTTTGGCCGGAACTGGTTGTGATAAATCACATTTCATCAGGTGTTATTGGTGGTGTTTGTAAAATTAAATACAACAGTGCATTAGTGCCTCTGATTGTGGCTCAGGACTATCTTGTCCTCTAAAGCCATAATACTGTTACTAATAAATAAAACAAACTCTCAGTGAACTTTATCTCAAAAAACACCTTTTCACAGTGTTTTACCACTAATCTCCTGATATTAAACACAAAGAATTAATCCAGCATGAATTTGCAAGGGGTTTCGAAGTAGAACTGCTGATTAGTTTTCAGCTGCAGCATTTTTGGGGCTATGAGCACTGCCCTGGGTTCTGTCAAAACTCTTTCTCTAAGTATTTAATTACATTTCACCTTTGGGAGTGTTGGGAAGGGATGGCAGAAGGCACAGCAGACTGTCTGCATTCCTTGGGCAGTCTATCATCAAATATGTTCAGGTTGGCATCCCTGTGCTTGTTCTCAGAAATTATCACCTTAGGTCACCTCTTCAATTATTCCTTTCCAAGAAAACATTGTGCTTTTGGAAGCATTCCCAGCTATAGCAGTAGCAGAGTGGATACTTGCAAATTTGTATCCCGTGTTTTTACAGTTCTGTGTTGGATAAAACCACTCTGTGTTGGGCATCATTTAAGTGCATTAAATAAGATAAAATGCTCATTCTCATGGAGTTTAGTGGAACTTGACTTAGCCCAATAGCAGAGCTGAGCAGTTACTTCCAGAAGTCACTTCAGTGAATTTAGGTCATCAACTTTCATTGGAAATCAGTGGGATAAACCCTTAAGTGTTGCAGGCAAAGCTCTTCCCTAGTCTACAGACGGAGCATCTGTGAGCCACATGGTCCTTTCCACCCCGTGCTGGCTGTGATTTCCAAGGCAGCTGAATGTAAAGCAGCTTTGGGTTTCTTGTTTTCCAAGCCTTGGTGTCCCAAGCCCTGGCCCAGGTGACTCCTGTGGTGGTTTATGTACCGTGGTGTGTAGTTAACACTGAACTGCAGAGAGCAAATCAAGAACTCTCTGCTTGGCTTTGTTTTTCTGGTCTATTTGTCTGCCAGAACCAGGGGGGTTCTCTGCTCTGGTCTCAGTGGGGAAACAGCCTGAGGATGTGCTTTTCCTCAAAGCATAAACATCTCCTTTCTGGTGTTTCTATCAGACCTAAACCCTTCAGTGCCTCAGCAGTTACCAATCAGTCTCTCACATTCATCTTGTGATGACTATTTAGCTCTGAATGATGTTTGTTTTCAGCTCAGAGTGATGCTCACTGCTGTGAGGGACTGGGAGTGTTAAGCATTGAAAATATTAATGGAAACGTTTCAGGGGACGGCAGGCTCCTCATGGAACTTTACAACACTAGAAATAAAGGATAAAGTGGATGCAAATCGTTCTGCCTGGAAGCATTCAGAGTGTTAAATGGCAGGATGTAGTCAAGGTGACAGACTGCAGCATCTGTGCTGTAAAAGCACTCAAGTTCAATGTTCTCCTGCATTATTACAGTTACTCAGACTGGGAAGAGTAAAATTAATATTCTTGCATGAGTGGAGTTATGTAAATACACTTAACCAAAATAGGAGTTGTTCCATTACCTTGGGCATTGAACAGTAATAGAGCACAGCAATGGCCAATCTGTCTTAAACAGAGAAATCTGGCTTTGGATATTCCTTTTATTTCACCCTGTACTTTGTACCCGGGCAAGAACAAATGAAAACTTGGGGGCATTTACAACAATACAAACACCACAAAAGAAATCCATGACAAAAAGAGGGAATTGCAGTTGCATCTAATTTGGTTTGGGCAGCACAAATCACAGAACACTTCTTTGATACCACCCTGGTTGTGGCCTTGGGTCCCAACCTCTGTATGAGCTGAGCAGCTGAGAATGTGCCTTGAAACCTGCACCCCAAGAGTTCTTGTTGCAGGAGCCACTTCATTTCTGTAGCTCTGGTGGCCTGTTCCATCTCTGGACGTTTTACAGTCTAGGGAGGAGGTGTGGAGGGCAAGGTCCCCAGTCTGAGTGGAGAAGAAATGTTCCCTGAGGGTTAAAAGCCTGCAGGACCCCTGTGTGCGTATCTAATTTATTGTGTGTGTTTTAATTTCCACCCCCATGCACTTCCCATGGAAGAACTGAGCCTCAACCCCACTAGAGCATCATCTCTCTTGTCTAAAATTGTTGTTGTTCCTTGTGGCTGCGTTATCTCACCTCACATCTGCTTAAAATTCTGTACAACAAAAGCAAGGTGGAGTCTCTGAAGTAGATGAACATTGATTATAACAAACATGGCACCAAATTAATATTTTTTCTTCCTTCACGCTGAGCTTTTGTGTCCAGTGGCTTGTCTATAATTTTTTCTATATCCATTATATATTTTACATATATGTATTTATATATAATGTGTGCTTAGTATATCAAGTTTGGATATTGTTGTCATCCTCCCTGGAAAGAAGAGGATGTTTTAGAATGCCTGGTTTTTAATGAAACAAAAACAAAGATGTGAATGGGGCGAATAGAACCAGCTGTATATAAGGAGGCCTAAAATGTCTTGCTCTTTGTTTATATTCCTAGAAATCAATATTTTCATCTAAAACTTTAGAGAATAGCCACCTGTCTCCGTTGTTGTCTGCAGAGCTGCTTCACTGTTGTCACAAAATGACCTTCACAGAGGAAAAGGCCTAGTCTCTGCCTGGTTGTCTGGGATTTTTGTTTGTTTTGTTTTTAAACGAGCTCTTGATGAGCTTTAATTGCCTTGTTGGAGTTCAAAAGAGACAAACCCCATGTTTACGAAGATGTTCTTTATTCTCATACTCCTGTTTGTAGCAAGCAATGCCTGCTTCTTACAAAGCTTGCAAAAACTTTCCTAAATTCTGGCCTTTCCTACCTCTGGACTTGTTGACTCTGTCTTTTCCAGTCCTGTGCTATTTGCACAGTGCCCAGCATTTACAAATCTTTTTTTCCACTATCATTACACTTCAGATTACTCTGATTAAACTTGAAAACGCTGCTTTGGTGTGTCTGCTTTTACTTATTGTGGTAGATTTGAACAATAAGAGCTGATAAACATGCAGAAGACTTTTTTTTTAATTCAATTATTTTGTTGCATTGACTGGACGGGTTTAATTAGTTTGAACAGACACTGTTCTTGCCATGTGGGGTGGTGGGAGGGTTACAGCGACAGCAAAGGGATTTTAACCTGGCAACAGTGGCACAAACCACAACTGGGATATATTCATTTAAAATGAACTTGTTAAGCAGAATATGATACAGATGTGATAAGAAGCTGGACTGGCTGTGAGATCTTATATGAAATGATGTGCAGAGCTCACTTTTGTGCTTTGGAAACCCCTGATTGTATTACAGAGGTGGGGTTGTGGTATTTTACAACCTTCCAGGAGGAGCACAGCATGTTCTTTTAGAACCTTTATTGCTGATGCAGGGTGGTGGAGGCCAGTTCGTTTTAATGACATTTACTTGCTTTTTTTCATTAAGCTGGTGGCGGTTTTGGCACAACAAAACCTGTGTGCAACTGAATTTATGTTTTATAAACATGAGAAGGTGGAAACAATTGTTTTCCAGGTTGTGGTTTCTCGTGCTCATCCAAGGACAGTGCCTGCTGTCCTTGGAAGGATGCTCCATGCTGGCTGGAATGCAGGAGGGTTCAGCCACGTGTGGAAAAGGCTGAGGGTAGGTTTGCTATCATCTCTCCCTTCTGAGAGGTGCCTGCTGCTACAGAGCACAGCTGGAATCATCCCAGGCAAGAGGGCTGGTGTGTGTACACGAGGCAAGGCAAAGCCTCAACTGGTCTTGGAGCTGAAGGTCTGGTTTGAGGCTTTTTTATGAACTTAGTGGCAACTGGAAGACTGAGCTGGCAGCAAATCCTCTCAGTTCTTTCTGGTCATACTAATAACAAGCTGCTTCCCACTAAAAGTAAAATGCAAACTTCCAGGAAGCAGCAGGGTGATGATCAGTCACTGAACTTACGAGAAATACCCTCGTTCATGTGAGAGGATCTTCCATCAGCTGCCTGCCCACAGAAGCTGAAGAAACTTCTCAACTCAGGTTCAGAGATTCTTTTAAGGTTTATTCCAGAAACAAATGAGTAACATCTATTCTGTGTCCCAGCTTGATAGCCTGGTACCTCTTCATTTTTTCCCCTCCTCTGCTCTATCTGCTTTCCCCACAGCACATCCTCATCCTCCCCCATCCCTGTGCAGGAATGTCTGATTCCCTGAGCTGCCCCAGCTCACTCAGGACGAGCTCTTTGGCTGAGGGAACATTTGTCAGCCCTCAGGAGGAGCTCACCCTCATCTCTCCCAGAACAGCTCACCCCTCCCAAGGTGACCTGCTGGGAATATGAAGGCAAAGTGCAGTAGCTGAGACCATTATTTGCAGGTTATTTATGTTTTCCAGCTGCATGATTTGTGAGGTTCGTTTGGGATTATTCCATGGCACAATTAGGGAGGCTTTTCAAATCCCAACTGTTGTTCCAGAATCAATACAAGCTCCCTTAACTCTGATTATAAAATGACTTTGTGACTAATTGCTTTTCAGGTAGTTAAGATTTGCATCTTTTATATATAAAATGATGAATGTGGACTGGAGATGTTTTGATTCCAATAGCTTACTTTTGGGTAGAAATAATTTAATGAGAATTTAATTAATTAATTTCATTGTCAGGTCCCAAATTCCATTTTTGCAGTCAAAAGGCCTGGTGCAACAGAATGGCCATATTTTCCAGTGACCTGTGCTTGGAAGCTCAGGGGTGATGTTCTTGTTTTGTATATTTGGGGGTAGGCTGGGTTTTCAGTTTATTTTTGTTTGGGTTTCTGTTTGTGGCGGGTTTTTGTGGTCTTTACAGGGTTTTTTTTGGTATTCTTTTTTGGTTTTCTGCCAGTGCTACAATCAACAAGTTCAATGTATTTCCAAGTGGGAAGGTAACTCCTCAAAATGCTCGATTTGCCTGCCTTCCAGTGACCTGTGAGGATTCCTGTGTTACTTTGGACCTCTTGAGCACTCTTAGAAATCCTGCTTTTGTAATTTGCTCTGGCCCTATTCTAGTTGATGTATCTCGTGACCTGCTAAACTCTGCCTTGGGATGCTCGTTTTCTGTTTGTTTCCGGGCTAAAATTATTTATAATTCAGAAAGCAGTAACATCTTGGGCAAATATTTAGAAAGCTGGAGTGTTTTGTTGTCATACAAGGCTAAAACTGTGTGAGTGACCTTCCTGGCATCACAGGACTTTTTTCTTCTGAAATGAAGAGCTCGTGTTTTGTTTCATGGATTGTAGGTTCCCTCACCACAAGGTCATGTCTTGATATTCACCAAGGTTTGTGCTCTCCTTCCCAGGCTCAAAAGGGTTGCCTGTATTTCACTGGGAGTTGAGGATATTTGGAGAGGTTGTGTGGTGGGTAAATAGAGTTTGAGATAAATGAGTGACAGCACAGGCCGTGTGCTGAGGGAGGGCTGCTCTCCCCCCTTGCCGTGTGCTCTTGGCAAGCACAGGATTGATGTGAACTCCCATTTCCCTGTTTAAAGGTTGATTTTACTTCTCTTTGGTATGTTTGTGTTTTCATGGTATTAAAGTGCTCTGGAGAAAGGGATGGAGTCCACCATTAGCTGATGTGCAGCTGACACCAAGCTGGGGGGAGTGTTGATCTGCTGGAAGGCAGGAGGACTCTGCAGAGGGACCTGGACAGGCTGGATCCATGGGCTGATTCCAGTGGGATGAGGTTCAACCAGGCCAAGTTTTGGGTCCTGCACTGTGGTCACAACAACCCCCTGCAGCCCCACGGGCTGGGGACAGAGTGGGGGGACAGGGACAGGCTGGCAGGGACCTGTGGGCT